>JAULBZ010004152.1:0-15181 GCA_032360805.1 Neoturris breviconis | reverse complement strand
AAATTTGTGATTTGACCAATATGTGGCAACATAAGATCGGCCAATTCAACATTACCAAGTAATGAGAGTAAAAAATCCTTGACGGATGAACAATAAATTTGGGTAAATTTAGCACCAGGCGCTAATTTGTAAAAACTATCGTCATGCATTTTACAACATTCTGCTTGACATCATCAACCGCTTGGCTTATTCTTGACGAAGGCTTAGCTGGAATTGTAACACTATACAAGGCTGAAAAATAAAGTCATGCATTAGGGTATGTAAACTATCACAATAATTTGCACTCAATCTTAAAACTAAGTACCCCCTGAAGTGAACAGCTTCAAAGTTAATTTGAAGTCTTACTTACTATCAGTATCTTCAATTAAATTGTAATCAAAATTGATAAACTTGATCTTGTCCAGACCAGTCTTGCCTTCCCGCCGCACTTCATCATCAATATTGTTATTTAACACAAGCTGCACAGGCTTGATAGAGTAATCATCACCTAGAATAGCATTTTGTTGAACATTGATTTTTCTCGTTTACAAACCTGTAATAAGCAGTAATAAGGCGTAGCAACGTGTAATAAGATGTAACAAGAAAGGATATTTATGTAATAAGAATTTTAGAGCCTGGATTCTAAATTAAAAGTTGCCAAAATGCATTTTGTCATTTAGAAACCTGTAACAAGCAGAAATAAGGCGTAACAAGACAAACGATTAATACTGGTAGTAGGATTCGTCAAATATGCAAATATATCCTTGATGTTTAAAGAATTTACAGCATTTTGGAAGAAAGAATTTAAAGTTTCTGCAACTTATTCATCTTTTGAGATAATCTTATTATCCTTAACAATAGTTATTTTCTTTTTTGTTGGTTCTTTTTTAGACAAAAATGGTTTTAAAGTTGTCCAGAACTTTTGTTGTCAGTGATTTCATTCAAGTTAAGGTAAAACTTTAAGAGGCTAGTGGAACAAGGTTTTCAACATTAGCGTCTTACTTCTGACTTTCAAAAAGATTTAACTTTAAATAAAATTGTAAAAACTACACCGAAGAAGAGTGTTTTGGCAATGAATTTAGATTCTGATTTGGTTCCTTCTTAATTTGGAAAAAAAACATTGAGTGATAGTAAAGTAATGATATAATCTGGTTACACAATGTACAAAAAAAATACAAAAATAATAATGTTAATCTCAGTGGACAATCACGTCGACACAACATAAAATAGACGTCGTGATCAATTTGTTGACGTTGTTTCGACGTGGTTTATGAATGATATATCTACGGGAAGATCATGCTGCAGTTTATTAACTATAAACAGGTGTAAAATCGAGACGTACAATCACAACATGCTGGAAATTATTCTAAGTACATTTGAGCAAGATGTACCCATAGGGTATTAAAAGATCTTTCCCAGTGGGCAAAAGCTTGTTCAAAACCCGTAGTGAAGACGCTAGAATAACGTTTTAATATTGTTTTACTATGGGCTTCGAACAAGTTTTTGTCCGTTAGGTTGAACATCCTTCATGACGATATTAACGAAAAATTATTTTTTGCTGACATCATCATTATAACATTGTATTTAGAAAAACTAAATTTCAGAAGAAGAAACATTTCTTCTTATTGTTTTTGAACGCAAAGCAAAAATGTTTTTTAGTACTGGTGACCTTCAAAAAGGGCGTGATCATGATTGTGACCGATTTTTGAAAAACCACATTTTTAAAATGATGCATAAACGAGAAAAACTAAAAACCTGAAATCGCGGCGTGAAAGACTGCCGAGTACGGTCCCGAACACCTTCGTAAACGGACAGTGCATTGCCGTACACGTCCGGATACTAGCATCTTGGATATTAAATTAGAGACATTTTACAAAATTTGACAAACAATACACGGACTTAGGATCTTAGAATTTTTTCCAAACTTTTTGCAAAAATGTCACTTTGTCTACAGTATTTTTGTCCAAGATTGTAGATTCGGCAGTCTTTCACACGGTGAAAATTACAATTGGTCAAGTATTTTTATTCAAACTGTAATCAAATCGAGCTATAACGGAATACTCTAATACAACGAATTTCTAGCATTATAGAACTAGAGTATACTCTCTCTTGATAAAACGAACCCTTTAGCAAAAAAACGAGTTAATGAGAGGATAGAGATTTGGCTATATATTAGATGTTTTTTATAAGGTTATAAATTGAATTTAAGTTCAAATCATTCTGCGGACATAAAAAAAAACCTATTAACAGAGTTTAAAATTCTCAACCCTCCATGTGAATGGAATAAAAACAACATATTTATATATGCTTCAAAGGACATAAAAAGTGGTTCGAAAGAATGAAAGTTCGTTATATCGAACGTTTGCTGTACAGAGAGTTTTTGTAAGGAGTTTGTTAATAAAAAAAATATGAAAGAAAAGAGCAAGTTATAGGGTGTCGTTATTTCGAGAGTGTACTGTAACTTCCATTCTCAACAGAGACTGATTTTCACTAAAAACATATCGAACCTTTTGTCGATTCTCTTGAATATACGTTATAGTGCAATTTAATAGTATATGTAAAGCTTTGGGTGACGCCCAGACGATGTCGAACCAGCATTTGGATAATGGGAACGATGACGTCTATTCAATATTTTGTATTATAGGTGAATTTTTATTTTCAGACTGAAGATTTAATTATCGAAGAACCTTATACCAATCCCGTATCCAAGGCTTCTTGGGTACGAGGTTGACATTATATATAAAAAAAAAATGCTAAGCACGAATAGATTCTTATAAAGGACATACACTACAGTTCACGAATGGAAATACAGTAATCTATACCGTTACTTAATGCAGTAGGTTTTTTTACAACCTCAGAACAACCTTGGTTTGACTTAACGTTATGCTAGTCTTGATCTTGAATTACCCAATTCTTCCATTTCAGCCTAAATATAATAACCATTCATATAGTAAACAATATTTATTTAGACTTTAGAAGGACTTTAGTTTTTGCAAATTTTAAAATTCTAAGAATCGGCAAAAATAAGAATCCAAAAGTTAAAGTGGGAAAGAAGGGTGTTACAGTTTACCAACGTGGTAGCCAGTTATTGGTTTCTCCAATACGAGGTCGTTGGAGAGTAGGTTGTTCATGCTGGATGTAACAAAAATTTGTAAACATGCGAGAATGAAAATGAATTATCCTCCAACTTTCTAATATTACACTCTTTCTAACATGCACAGAATTAATTGACACTACCTACCATTAATATAAGTTCCAGTCTTCTTCTGTTCAGTTAGAGGATAAGCCTATAATAAATGTCCCTTCTTCGTCAAATACTGATGCGAAATGTTAAATGATGTTTAAAGTTTTAACTGAAACACTACTCGTTTACAGTCTTCCAGTCACTGCACAAAATGAAAGTTATTACATCGCAACTACTTTTAGCAACTAACGCTTCGTTTTCATTATTTTATGAAAAGGTGTATTTACTGACCCACCAAACATGCTGAGTCATATGACGTCACAATGTTTAGAACATGCATGTGCTTTAAAACAAAGGGTGCGTGTCATGCAATGATGATGTGTAAAATAATTAAGTTTTAAGATATGAATTTAAAATAATGTGTACCTCTTCTTTTGAAAGACCGGGTTCTTCTTCTCTTTGATTAGTGAAACTATATTTCTTTAGTCTCTTCGTAGAAGGGATGAATGATAGAAAGAAGCCACGATAGTCAAATAATAGTTCCGGATCGACTTCGTCTGGCTTTTCTTCGTCAATTACTAGAAGAAAATATAAATACATACCATCAACGCTCCGATGGACAGACGACGTCGAAACAACGTCGAAACAGCGTGAGGGAAACGCCGAGATGTCATTTCGACGTTGTTCCAACGTCGTGTGTCTGCAGTGACTGAGTAAGAGAAAACCGAATGCGACAACTGATTTCGCCGTACATGGACTGTGTGCTACAATATATAAACCGTGTATTACCATATATGGACTATGTGCTACCATACGTAGACTGTGTATTGTCATATACGGACTGTGTGTTGCCATACATAGACGGAATGTGTATTTCAATACATGGACTGTGCGTTGCCATATATATGGATTGTTTGTCACCATGTATGGACTGTCTGTTGCCATGCGACCTGTGTATTGCAATATATGGACTGTGTGTTACCATATATATGCATACACCGACTGTGTATTGCCATATATGGACTGTGTGTTACCATAAATAGATTATGTGTTACCATATTTGGACTATGTGTTACTATATTTGGACTGTCATATGGACTATGAGTTCCCATATATCGTACATGGAGATTTATCCGTTACAGCGGAATATAAGTCTTGTTTGACAAGCAGTATCTAACTAAAATTATTGGCACCGTCTACACTACTTTTTGTAATAAATAACATTGTGTTTGATATTAATCTTTCCTTATTTTAAAAAGTGATTACCATATTCATGTATCCCAGATGAAGCATGTCTCCTGTATATATTTGATACTAGCATGAAGTTCAATGTTAGCATCAATGCTCGATTCTAACATCAAACTACATTTCCACATGGAATATTAGGTTGCAATTGACAACGAGAAGGAAACTCAAAGTCGACATTGGAATGGGATTATCTTAATTTTTAGCATATTTAAGCTTTATGTTCTTATAAGTTATGTCGTATAAAAACAAAAAGGTCCACCCAACCTTATTATGCAGTATTATCGGATACTCGCACTATATAACATAAAAATGCATAGAAGCTGTACTGTGACTGCATAATAAGGTTGGGTGGACTTTTTTGTTTTTATACGAACATAGTTTATAAGAACATAAAGCTTAATTATGCTAAAAATTAAGAACATGCTAAGAACATTTTAAGGCTTTGAGCCAACAACTTTATTTTTCTCCACACACAGATTTATAAAGGAATATCATTTCCATCATCACATTCAGCAAGGTCAACAAAACCTGTTGAACCATCCGGAATATTAATGTTGTAGCTACTTTCCAATCTTTTCATTGAAATAATGTTGAATTTTAAGATTTACCGTTAAATATAAGGCTGGATATACATTTGTTGAATAAATGTCAATACTTACAGTTGAATATAAGACTTGTTATACATCCAGTAACAAATGTGAAACTCACACCAATGGCTGCATACCATAAATATGATATGGAATACCACGAAGCAAGAGATGTACTAAAATATTATTAATACCTAATTCAAAACAAAATGTAACGAGCCTTTTGCAATATTAAACGAGACCCTGCTTGCACACGACTTCGCATGAACGTCCAAACGGCGTCGGGACGTGTTTTTGATGTTGTTTTGACGTTAACCCGACGTCGTTTGTCCACTGAAGATTTGTTTCTATATTCAAAAGACTTATATGAGATGTCAACATCAAAATGACGCAATTTCAACTGATGTTGTGAGTCGATCGATAGTTGGCTTTGAAATTTTAAACCAGACAATGGTCAAATGAACAGCGCACATTCGAATGAATTGGGCGGCAATACAACCTCTACATTATTTCAAAAATATATTTTTGTCAGAAATGCCAAATATTTGAATTTATTAGTTCAGATTATGCTGGTTGATAATGGTCATAATCTGAAAACACCACGTAAATAGAATTAACCAAGAATTGAACTTGGTCTGTGTAGGACCAACGTATCGACTATTATGGACATATAATATTTACGTCCTTTATCATTCCGCAAATTCTCAGATTTTCTCGCGTTTACCCTCGTGTCTTTTAAATTTTTGAATTTCCTTTCCTATCAGACCGTTGTGAATATTAATCTAATCCTTGAAACTCAGTCTGACTAATGTTGTTCTATTTTTTTGATAGTGGAGTACCATTGTTATCATGTTTAATTATTTCAGAATTAATTGTTAAAACGTTTGTTTAAACATTTCATCCGTTAAAGCGTGGAAAACAAATTTGAAATTTCTTACTCTGGGTCTATATACATTTCCGCTGGTCGAATGATTCCTGTTCCATTTTGGTGTAATATTGAAAATGTCGAATTGGTACTATTAAAGCTTGAACATCCAGACACCTGTACAATTGCTGGCATTTTGTTTGGTGGATAGACCATGGCTCCAATAGCTAACCAAAGAGTTGAAGCAACACCAACGAAGGCTCCACAATAAGCACCCTATTATAAATATATTTTTAAATGCCAGAAAAACAAACATGTCCCCACGAAAGCATCACGCTTAAGCAGCCAACATTTCAGACAGAGCACCAACCAATTTTGTTTGTTTGTTGTTGCAGTAAAAATAATGAGCGATGGAACAATGATACATTTATTTTGTACTTTTGTATTCCTATCAGGTAACCCTCATACTTCTGGTTTAAAATGATGAATTGTAATAACTTTGCATATTGCTGAATTAAAGATGTGAAAAATGATATTTACAATCCAGAAACCAGAACCAACTTAACGTTCTTATCGTTTACAGAAAAGTAGCTAGTAATTTACGAAATATAGGAAAAGAGTTACCTTCCATGTGGACCATGGAACCATCATACCCAAGAAGAATAAACCAAGGTATGGTCCGCCAATAATACCAAAGATACTGTATGCCAGCTAGAGAAATAATGCATGTAACTTTTAATTGCCATACCTTATCGAGAGAAAAACTAGGGGAATAGTAACTACCTTGCCATGGATACAATTTCTTTCTCTGATTGCGTCTTACTCTCAACCAAACGTTTTAACCGAACTTAGTAAGAGTTAGACAACTATACAGAAGTGTGTTAACACCAACAATGGATTGTTTATTACCGCAGAAAGAAACCAATCCATGGCAAGGTTGCGATTCAGTATTATTCTCCGTAAATTTTAGTTTTAAGGTGGTTCCAAACTGAAATACCTTTGCAACCTCAGTGACTTGGCGAACATTTAACGTTGCGAATAAAATAAATTTCATCAAATAACGTGTTCTTAATTCGCAAATTCGACAAAAGTAAGAGAGAAAAAACAAGATTTTGAGCTTGGTTTCCAATAAAAGTTGAACAACTCTATGTAAATGTAATGTTTTGCACAACAAGGAGTCATTTACGCGATACTTTCTGTGATGTACAACAAGTGTTGTAGAGGTAGAAAACGTTTTGTTGTGTGTTGTAAGATTGTAGCACAATTGCTATGGAAAATTACTTCACAAAACAGTTGCACAATATAAAAGTTGGTCTTGACATAAAAGCGTTCTGCATAAAATCCTCCATGCTGCACACGAAACAAAACAAATCATGGATGACAAGTTCTTATTTAAACAAAAGACATATTCAAACAAAGGTTATAAATCTACATTTGAAGAAAATAATGGAAATCCTATTAAAGAACTCCCGTAGCTACTTAAATTAGGTTGACATTCTCGCTTTTGTCTTATTTTTATTGCCAACTTAGCTAATAAAATGCGAAGTTGAGAATGCTAAATATATTGATTGCTTACCTATGAGGAGCCACGATTTTTAGGTCTTTTAATTGGTAATTGAAACAGAGTGTTGCGCAATAGTTCTTTTTTTTTATTGCAAATCACATTTAGTCCATTCTCAATTCTTTATTTGTTCGTGGATATTGCAATTATCCATGAGAACTGAGAGATGTTAATGGACGAAAAAAAACATTTCGGCAATATTTAACTTCGGGAGTTTTGGGGTTTACGTTTAAGGTAGCATACAAACCTGTAACACCATGGTACCGAACACAGATACCAGGAAAGCCAAACCAATAACCAAAACACCAAGTGTGCATGCTATAGAAACGAAGAAAAAATATACAGATCCCCATGACACATTCATTGGTCCATTTGCTCACGTCCGATATGCGATTTTATGCAGTGTTTATTTCTGTTAGTAGATGTGTGCGTAAAACTTTAGAAGAAAACGATATGGAAGATTACCTACTACAGTTTTGTATAAAAGACAAGTATATGGAGAACTTTCAATAATATATAGAGAACTTTTATGCTACAGTTTGGTTAAACACAAATGTGGTAGTAGAGGCATAGAAGTTTTATGTCTGCCATACGCCAATCATTTTTACCAATAGTTTGTCTTGCCCCGCCTTCATTTTCCTTTGTCAGCAGTATAAATCCTTGTGCCTGCAGTCCTTGCACATATGTTGTCCTTGCAAAATTGTCTCTGACGTTCTTAAAATTTCGCTTGCGCGAGCGCATTAGATTTCCCAACGCTTCGCGAATCTTGAATAATAATGGATAAACTTATACACCAATAAAGGTACTGGCTACTCACCAATGACTTTTGATATTTTTGTAGCATCGCTATCTGTAAGATTGGGTTTAATTTTCTTTACAACATCTTCTAATGCAACAGCCGCTATAGAATTCATTCCAGACGATGCAGTACTAAAAATAGATTTCTACTTTAAAAAATATAAAAGTGCGGTAAATGTTATTGAAATCTAATGAGTAATACTGAACAGTGCAACGACCCCTCAACGACCCCCAACAAACTAAATATTGTCCCAACAACTCCCAATGACTTAAAAAGTACCTCAACGATCCTCATCGACCCAAATTACTGTGTCTACTAACCCAAAGCATGTTATGGCGTTGGGGAAATCCACTGTTCACCGACTGAGAACCACCGTACAAAATAATATTTTACAGACAAGATTTCTAAAAATATTAGCAGACCAAATAAGATATCTTTTACAATTGTTCTTTATTGAAGCGCCCTCTCCTCTTATGACAACATAAATTTTGAAAGTGGTATTTCCACTCAACAGCTCTACTTTCTTGATTTATTCCATAATAATCAAATTTATGCATTTTGAAGTTCGTGACGTCATAGATGTCCATTTTGATAAAGAAAACAAGAGGAAGAATAATTATATAAAAAGCAAAAAAAAATTAAGAAAAAAAAAACGTTTGTCTATTTGGTTTGCATAATATATAGAAAAAATTAAATCTGGTCTGTAAAATATTATTTCAGACGGTGGTGCTCAGACAGTGGGAAATGGTTAGAAACGTGTTGATTAGAAACGTGGTAGATTTCCCCAACGCCATATAATTTTTAATCTATTAGAGGCATATTATCTTGGGGCGTTGGGACAATATTTCGTTGGAAGTCTTTGGTATAATGTTTAGTGCCAAATTTATTGGCTTCTTACTCTTACATACCGTAAGGTGGGTGGGTGGGTGTTAATTAGAACGGGGCGTAAATTATCGTGGTAGCAAAAATAGACCACTGCTGCTTATTTCGAACGAAGCTAGTAATTTTACATTAGTGCCGCTTTCAAATTTGCGCCGCCTTAAAATAAAAAAGTTTCAAAAATTACGATAACATTTACGATATCTGTTGATAAATGCTCTTTAAAAACTATTATTTTCGTAGCTAAACTGGAGTGATTACCTAAAATAAATCTGCGAAGAAGAATGTTATGTTATAGAGCTTGAGATTGGTTTCTTCAGCATGAAGAACAAATGAATTACAACGCGGTAATGGTTGAATATTTACCTTAGTGCTCCACTAAACAAACATGATGTAAATATTCCAGGTACACCTTTATATTTTCCTAATTTATGAATGATGAAATATGGCAACACCTAGAAATAACAATAATGACAACTGAAAATGGGCACACGACGTCGTGACGTTGTTTTGATATTTATTTTGACGTGGTGTGTCTGCAGGGCTGTCTGCGATTTCAACTTCGATTTTAAAGTACTTGTGATGGTGTTTGCTGTCATCAAATGCTTACATCCTAACCAAAAAAACATCTGGCAATATACAGCCCTTATATGGAGATACACACCCCTTATATGGGGATACACACTCCTTACATGGAAGAGTACACTTCTTATGTGGAGATACACACTCCATATATGGAGATACACACCCCTTATATAGAGATACGCATTTCTTACATGGAGATACACACCCCTTATATGGAGATACACACTCCTTACATGGAAATACATGGAAATACACACTTCTCACATGGATATACACACTTTTTACATATGGAAATACACATTTCTCACATGGGTATACACGCTCCTTATATGGATATATTGGAGATCGTGTTCACTAATCATTAATGTTTTAATTATAATCCAGTAACGTAGCAGTAACAAATATATAAACCACACCACACGATCTTTTCGTAGGCACTACTCATTAGGCACTTCACGTCTCCCTTTCCATCTCGTAAAGAAAAGAAACAATGCTATATACTTGATCGTTACTAGTAACAGCGCCTAATCCATACACGCCAATGTCGCATTTCTGATAAACACCGTAAATAACCAAACCATCCATTACACATAATAATACAATGATAATCAATCCCGGTATGTTACAAAGTAAAGCTCTAGAAGCAACATTAGGACAACAGTAGTTACAAAGGTATATCGCTTGGTAGTCAAAGTTTGAAATAAGTGGCTGTCGAAATATTAGCAAATAGTCACTGCAGAGGAGTGATTTTTCGGCATAGGTTTTTCGGTATCTCAAAAATCGCGTGTCTATCGTGCCCACCGGGTCCGCGTCCCTTACGTACCCTGTATACATTTTGCAGAACAGAAATCTGCTAGACTTTTGCAGTTGAATTTTGATACTGTTGACGTCAAACTTTAGCATGGCTCTATACTATTGTCCCAAACTTCCAGTCGAATAAAATTAATGTGTTTTCAAAATGACAAACGAAAGTTTAGCGATTTCTGGACTGTAAAATGTATACAGGGCACGAAGGGTACGCGGGCACATAAGGCACGCAGGAACGTTGCAATTTAGTTATGTTGACCACTATTCGGTTATGTCGACCTTTTGGTTATTTTCGACACTATACGTACAGACATGTGGTAGTCAGATTAAAACTATGCTCTAGGATATTAGGGTGTTATTTCTGGTTCGTTTGTGCGTCTGCAAAATTAACACACAAGTCTGAAACTAGCTGAAAATAACTTGTAGACGATAATCATATATCACTTGTGGATGAAAATTCAAGTTAAAATACATACTTTTTAGATTCAGTAATGGATTTTGCTGCTTGAAATCTCTGAACTGCTGGTTGACATACTGTCCAAACAGGCATTGCTGAAATAGCACCACCAATAGCAAGTGTCCAAAATGAATTGCGGACGCGAGGGTCTGGGTTGAAGCTAAAAAGGTCGAGTTTATGTTTAATAAACTATTTAAAGTAAACATGTGACATCTACACGTCAAGGCGACTTATTTCTGATGTTGATTAGACTTTGCGTGTCACGTGGATTGATCACGTGGGTTGATCACGTCAAGTGAAAAGAAGAGAAGAAGTATGAGATGTTATAACACACAACCCTTCCTAATAATTCATTGAAATCTTTGTTATAAAAAACCTCGTTCCATTATTTGATCCGTGAGACGTCCTTGGTGGGACTGATCAAAAATAGGAAAGGAGCTCTGGGAACATTATGTTCTTATGTAAATAATCATATTATGTTGATAATCCTTAAGCATTAGTACTTACTCAAAGATTTTCATTCGTTCTCCTTCTGATGCTCTTCTAAAAACTTCACTGAAACTGCCAATTTCATCAATACCGACAATCATGACGACAATAAGACCTGAAACCATAACACCTGCTTGAAACACGTCCGTCCAAATAACAGCTTTCATTCCACCCTGCAAGTATAATTGTTCCAAGCTGATGAGGTTTATTTTCAATAAGTGATGAATTCGCAGGGAAATCCAAAGACACACAATTAGTAGATACTGGCGTCACAATCATGTGACATCAATTTCTACCAATGGAATGTATTTTTTTGGATTTCGCAGCGAATTTTTCGCCTAGTGAGAATCAAGCACTATGCGAAAGGTTTTCCTATACCTTGAAAGGATATCACAACAGAGGTTGTTAATAATTAAATTTGCAATCCCGAATTCTATTCTTTTAATCCTGAATATGGTCTGTTATAACTCTGTAAGGGTCCTGTGTCGGGCCATATATGGCAGTACAATTTAGGGGCTTGTCCGGTTCCGTAATATCGGTCTTTAGGCTGTAAGCTTGATTTATGTGATAAAATCAAAAGACGTCACTAGAATGTGTTAGTAGTTATCATGCTTCGTATGATTAATATCGAGCGTCGTACGTCATACCTTGTCAATTTTTCAGCGCACAAAAGATGTTGTTTTCGCGTAACAACGTCAATACAACGTCTTTTTTATATTTAACAAACGTCACGTGCCTATAGAGTAAGAGACTTTTTATATGCATATATTGAAACTTATTGTGACTTATTGAGCCACCTCCAAAATTCGTTTGAAAAATCAGATATTTTAGTAGCTTTAAAGATGTCAAAATCAATAAATTTGAAAAAAGTAGTCTACAATGAGAAGAGTTAAGTCAATGAGCTTCCAATTCATTGGTTTCCTCGGGACGAAGAAACCAATCATTTGCAAGAGAATTGATTCAGCTCACTTCCCCAGCGAACGAATTCTGGGGATGGTCTCTTACCAAGGTTGTGTAGAAGGTACAGACTAATCCTGTAGTAATGATGGTTGCTTCTAATGGAACACCAGCAACTAAAAACAAGAGCAAAAAGCACTTTAGTAGAATTCTGTTGGAAACATTTGGACAATGTTCGACTCTGAATATTAGAATTTGCTTAGTGGAACCCTTTGTTATTTCGAATACGGAAGTATATGGATAGGTATTTGCTAGTTGGTTTATTTATTATTTATTTATGTTATGAATATTTATACAGAATAGCAATTTTCAGTCAAAACCTAATTTAGCTGCTATCAATAAAGGTCATGTTTAAAAAATTCTAAAAAGGTTATAAAAATTTATATATGGGATAAAATTGTTATAATTCATAAAAGCTAATTACTGTGTACAAGAAATGTTTGTAGAAAGAAACGAAAATGCAATAAAAATGAGAATATGGACACTTGGCCCCAGATCAACACACTGCAAAAAAATCCGATATCATCTCACCCGGATTTCTTCCGATAACACACACAAATCCGGTGTCCGCAGGTTTGCGCATGTTCCCCGACGAGACCAGATAGAATAACGCCAAATTCCATGTAGTGACGCATGAAATGACGTTGCTTAGTGATGAGGACGCTTAACTAAGGCAGCCTTAAACGTGTCCCACCCTTACATGAAGTAGAAAAGCTAGAACAAGCCTGAAAATAACACCTGAAGAGTGTGGAGGAGTATTTTTCATTATCTACAGTCAATTTCTGACAGTTATTTACAGGTTTACAGGTTTACATACCGGCTTCCATTGCAAGACTTGGAGCAAACAACACTACAGCGAGATAGAGGACCTATAACAAAGAGAACATTGCAAGACTTGGAGCAAACAATTCTATACTGAGATAAGAGGACCTGTAAGAAGGACAATAACAGTATACATCGACCCTCCACCATTCTTGTTTATGGAGTGTGAACTAAAGACTGCGGATTGGTTAATAAGAACACGTGATTACTGCAGATTGGTTGATTTTTGAACATAGATTCAGGCTACAGCGTGTACAAGCAACAAATAAATAAGCGTCAATAACTATGTCGACGTCACATTGACGTCCCAAGACCTAACGTTGATATTTCAGATGACGTCCTTTGAACAAGATAATGCTAATGTTACATATAGATAACAAAATACACTTACATATTGTAAAGTGACAAGGCCAAAGCCTAACATACGCACGCCAGAAGAAAATCGTCTCTCTAGGTACTAAAACAAAAATAAGGCCTGTGAATATGCAACGGTTAATCAACGTCAAACTTTTTCTGAAACGAGATCTCTTCAATATTGATTTGACGTCTTGTTATACAGTGGACTCTCCGTAAACCGAAAAAAAAGGAAAGGTGTCCATCTTAACTATAACTTATAGCGACTTTGTCTAATACCGCCAGAAAGTTTCCATTGAAATCAAAAAACATGAAAAATCGACAGTGTCAACATGACCTTATCCGCTCATAGTGGTTAAAAGCAATTTATTACACTATAGGGGTACGTTATGATGTGCACAGTTACTGGAAGACTTGTGGATAGCAGAGGTGACTATGGTCTGGATATTCCAGGCACATATAGACTAGATGAACCAAAAAAGTACCCAGGCTGGATAAAACATTTGAGGTTACAACTAGCAGTCAGTAGAAAGTTTGTAAGAATAAACGGTGCTTTGAACGATACTTACTTCATTTGAGCTTACAACCTGCAGTCTGTAGAATATTGGTAAGAATATAATAGCACCAACACCAATGAGGATAAAGTAAGAAAAACACAATACAACGTATTGTATACCATATGTGAATACTTCTGACGGAACTCCGAGTAATGTAACTGCTGACAAATACGATGCCAATAATGATACAAAGATTGGAAACCATGACATATCTCGACCAGCCATCAAATATTCCTTAGTGTTGTTTTGCTTCCCACCACAAGCAAAAAAAATACCAATGGCACTTGATATTAACAGCATGGCAGCAAATATAAGGTAATCATATACCGAGAAGGTGTTTTGATTTAATTCGCTTTCCACGCTCATCTTTGAGTTATTTGGATCTACTTTTCTATTTGGTTTCTAAAGAAATAAAGTGTAAGAGTTGTTAAAATCTCAAGACGTCCAACAAAATATCTTTATACCCACAAGCACATTCCTGTTGACACACGACGTTGTTTTGACGTTGATCAGACGTCGTGTGCCTACTGGTTAAACTTCATGTACATAACGTTCTTGGTTGATATAACACCCTTCTTTCATTGTTTCATTAACAAAATAATAGTTTTTTTTGCCAAAAACAACTTAGATTCGATCTTCGTACTCAACCTTTTTCTTTTTGTCGACTACAGCATTGATGAATGAATCCTGAATCGATATAAATATTATCGTATTTCTATGGCAAATCCAAACATTTCCGTTTTCAATAACTTTCACAAAAGTAAACAAGCTAAAAACAACAAGCGTATCCGCTTACTAAATGTAAACCATAAATCTAATAATAATAATGGTAAGAATAATAATAAATATGATAGTCCTTAAGACCTTAAAATTCTTGATCTTAAAGTCACATAATCACCCTATTTTTGGCCAAAATTCCAAATAAATAACATGTAAGCTTGTAATGTCAGTAACACATTCTAAAAATTTCATTATTTAAAGACAACTATTAGTGGAGATACAAGTGATTAAAGTTTTGTATTTTTTATGCTAACTGTGTGACAGCCATATT
>JAULBZ010004151.1:0-15182 GCA_032360805.1 Neoturris breviconis | reverse complement strand
GGGGGGGGGCAGTGTAGAGGCTGACCCAATCGAGAGAGCCCATTTTTGTGTTCATGTGGTGCAAACAGTGTGCGCTGTACGGTGTTTAGGCCCGTTGGCTGGCGTAGGATGGAGGGCCGGCGTCCAGTTACTGGGTTTTTTGCCCTTTTTGTTTTTTTTTAGTACGCAAGCGTTATTTGTATATTTTAATTAGAGGTAATTCGTTATAAGTGTGGAGTGTTGGAGGAGAGTTAAAAACCCATTCTAATGTTGTTGTTGATTTATACTCGTCAGTTACTCATCCTGTGAATTTTTCTTCTCTAACGAATGCATCGTATACTACGAATATAAATCAGACTACTCCGATTATTGAAATAGTGGAACCTAAGGAGCTAACTAAGTTTCAAGATGCCATAGCATCTGGGAAATCTGAATAACGTCTAGGCATCCCAGCTAAACCTAAGAAGTGTTGAGGGAAGAAGGTTAAATTTACACCTATAAATGTGATTCAGAAATGAATCTTTCCGTAGACTTCGCTATAAGCGTATCCTGTGATTTTTCCAAATCAAAAATAGAATCCTGCAAACATTCCGAATACAGCTCCTAAAGACAATACATAGTGAAAATGAGCTACAACATAATAGGTATCATGTAACATTATGTCTAGAGAGCCATTGGCTAATACAACCCCTGTTAATCCTCCTACTGTAAATAGAAAAATAAAACCGATTGCTCAGACCATTGGAGTTGTAAATCTTATTTTACCTCCATACATTGTGGCTATTCAACTAAATACTTTTATACCTGTTGGAACAGCTATAATCATAGTGGCTGAAGTAAAATAAGCTCTCGTATCTACATCCATTCCGATAGTAAATAAATGATGAGCTCATACTATAAAACCAAGAAAGGCAATTGCTAACATAGCGTATACCATACCTAGGTAACCAAAAATTTGATCCTTAGAAGAAAAAACAGGTATAATTTGGGAAATAATACCAAAACTAGGTAAAATTAAAATATATACTTCTGGGTGACCAAAAAATCAAAATAAATGTTGGTATAATACCGGATCACCTCCCCCTGCGGGGTCAAAAAATGTTGTATTAAAGTTTCTATCTGTCAATAACATTGTAATAGCACCAGCTAAAACTGGTAGTGATAGTAATAATAGAAATGCAGTAATTAAGACAGACCACACGAATAAAGGGAGTTTATCCATAGTTAGACCTGGAGCTCTCATATTAAATATAGTAGTTATAAAATTAATAGCCCCCATAATAGAAGAAGCACCTGCACAATGTAAACTAAAAATAGCCATATCTACGGACCCTCCGGAATGAGTTTGAGGACCTGATAAAGGAGGGTACACAGTCCATCCTGTACCTGCACCTTGTTCTACTAACGAAGATCCTAATAATAATAATAAAGCTGGTGGTAGTAACCAAAAACTTAGGTTATTTAGTCTTGGGAAAGCCATATCAGGAGCTCCGATGTATAATGGTACAAACCAATTACCGAAACCTCCAATTAATACTGGCATAACCAAGAAAAAAATCATCACAAAAGCGTGAGCTGTAACAATAACATTGTATAAGTGGTCATCCCCAAACATGGGTCCTGGACCTGCTAATTCTAATCTAATTAACATACTTAATGCAGTTCCTACCATACCCGAAAATGCACCAAATACCATATATAATGTTCCGATATCTTTATGATTAGTTGAGCATACTCAACGTGTAATATATCCGCTCATATATTTAGTACGCAAGCGTAATTAATTGTTTTTACTAAATAAGATTTTATTTTCTATAATACCTAGGACAGGTATTATGACTAAGAAATACAAGAAGTAAAATATACTTGACAATTGTCCTATAATAATATAAGGTTCTTCTACTGGTTTACAACCAATTCAGGTTAATAAAATAAAATTCACCATAAAAAACCAATAAAACATTTTACCTAGTGGTCTAAAACTTAAACCTCTTAGGTTGCTTGTATGAACAAAAGGAAGAACAGCTAAGATTATAACACTTAAAACTAAAGCAATAACCCCTCCAAGTTTGTTTGGGATTGCTCTTAAAATTGCATAAGCGAATAAAAAGTACCATTCTGGCATAATATGAACTGGGGTTACTAATGGATTAGCTTTAATATAATTTTCAGGGTCACCTAAAAGATTAGGAATATAAAATACTAAGACTGATAAAAGTATAAATAAAAGAACAAATCCATACCCATCCTTGGATGAAAAATAAGCATGAAAAGGTACTTTATCGGAGTTCGAGTTTAATCCTATAGGACTATTTGAACCATTTTCATGTAATAATACAATATGGATAATTACTAATAATGCTAGAACAAAGGGAAATAAATAATGCAAACTAAAAAATCTATTTAATGTAGCATTACTTACACTAAAACCTCCTCAAATTCACTGAACTACGTCGTTTCCGATGTAGGGGATAGCAGAAACAAAATTAGTAATAACTGTAGCACCTCAGAATGACATTTGTCCTCAAGGTAATACATAACCAATAAATGCTGTTAACATCATTATTAAAAATAAACTTACACCAGAAAATCATAGATGAGATCTTAGATAACTACCAAAATAAAGACCTCTTGCAATATGAATATAAACACATATAAAAAAAGCAGAGGCTCCATTTGCATGTAAATATTTTAATAAAAATCCATAATTTACATCTTCTAAAATATGTGTAACTGATGAAAAAGCTATGGACACATCTGCTGAGTAATGCATAGCTAAAAAAATTCCGGTTATGATTTGCACACCTAAACACAAACCTAATAAGGAACCGAAATTTCATAAATAGCTTATATTAGATGGACTAGGAAGGTCTATTAACATAGAGTTAATAGGAGAAATAATAGGGTTTTCTTTTCTTATTCTCACTTAAGAAAGCCTATTTAAAGACTAATATTTATAAAACAACTTGGGATAATATAATTTAAAATAAGACCAGGAAAAAATCCTAGTAATATTGTTAAAAATACTAGAGGTAAAAATGCTTGGAATTCAAATTCTAACATTTCTCGTGAATTTAATAGATGAGGAGATAAAGACCCAAAGTAAACACGATTATAGAAATAAAGAGCATATACAGTAGACATTAATGCTCCTATACAACTTATAATACCGCATGCTTTTGAGTATGAGAAAGCTGTTAAAATTGAGAAAAATTCGGCGATGAAATTAAAAGTTAAAGGGAATCCTATATTAGCTAGTATTAATACCAATGTTAATATAGAAAATATTGGCATAGTAATAGTAACACCTCTAAAATACCTGATAGCTCTAGAATGATGTCTAACATATAATACTGCAGAACTCATAAATAAACCTGAACTTACTAAACCATGAGCAATCATCATTACTATAGAAGCTATAACACCTTCTTTAGAGTGACAGAAGATAGCTAAAGTTACTAAACCCATATGGGATACTGAAGAATAAGCAATTAACCTTTTTATATCTGTTTGCCTACATGTAGTAAAACTTGCGTATACTACGGCTACTAAACTAATCATAATTATAAAAGGAGAAAAATACTCAGAAGCAATTGGAAAAAGTGGGAACCCAAATCTAAGAAAACCGTAACCACCTAATTTTAAAAGAATACCAGCTAATAGAACTGAACCTGCTACAGGTGCTTCTACATGAGCTTGAGGTAGTCAAATATGAAAAGGTACCATAGGAATTTTAACTGATAAACTAGCAAAAAAACCTAGAAATAATCAGAATTGTAGTGCAGATGGTAATTCAATAGATATTAAATTAAAGTAATTTGTAGACCCAGTTAAAGAATATAATTTGAATATACTAATTAACATTAATAAGGAACCAATCAAAGTATAGAAAAAGAAATAGAAAGCAGCTTTTACTTTCTCTTCTCTAGACCCTCATACTCCTATAATTAAGAACATAGGTATTAAAATTGCTTCAAATAAAATGTAGAATACAAGGATATCCATAACTGAAAAGACACCTACTAATAACAATAAAATAATAAATAGGCTTAATAAAAATTCTTTTTTAAAATTGTCAATAACACTTCAACTCATCAGTACACAAATTGGAATTAATAAAATACTTAGTGATATGAAAAAAATTGAAATACCGTCAATAGTAATTACTAAATCTCCTCAGTTTAAAGCTGAAGGGTTTATTAACCAAGAAAAACTATTGTAAATCTGGAAATTACCAGATCTACTATAAAATAACAAAAAAATGCTATTGTACCCTAGAATTATTAAAGATCACCCTAATGAAATAGTATTAAGTTTTTTGTTATTAACCCTACTGGTTTTAAGTAGGTGTAGTAAAGGTAAAATACATAATATTATAAGATAATTTAAATACATGAAAGAGGGGGTAATCCGTTTATAGACCATAAAATACAGTTAACTAATATAATTAAGCCTAAACTCAAAGGAAGATAGGATTTCCATAATAAACTCATTAATTGATCGTATCTTAACCTAGGAAAAGAAGTTCTGACTCATATGAATAAGAATACTATAAAAGTACCTTTTATAAAAAAGATTATAGGAGAAGAAATTATGAATGATCAACCCCCTAAGAATATTAGGGCAAAAAGAAAACTCATAAAAATAATATGAGCATACTCAGCTAAAAAAAATAAGGCAAAAGTCATAGATGAGTATTCAACGTTATAACCTGAAACTAGTTCTGATTCTCCCTCTGTTAAATCAAACGGAGCTCTATTCGTTTCTGCTAAACAAGAGATAAAAAACATAAAAGCAGCTGGTAAAAGTGGTAAAATGAACCAGGTAGTTTGTTCCTGGGTGTACATAATATTAATTAAACTCATTGTCCCAGAGCACAAAATAACTGAAATTATTATTAAACCAATTGACACCTCATAACTAATCATTTGAGCAGCTGCTCTTAGTGCGCCCATAAAAGCATACTTTGAGTTACTGGATCAACCTGACATTAGTATAGCATAAACCCCTACGGATGAAAGAGCAAATATTATTAATATACCTAAATTTATATCACTAGCAACTGAAGAGTAATTAAGTGGCATTAAACCTCAAACAGCTAACCCTAAAGTTAAAGCTAATATAGGAGAAAAAAAATATAAAAATATACTAACATGATTAGGTATTAACATTTCTTTTGTAAATAACTTTACTCCGTCAGCCAAAGGTTGTAATAAACCATACACACCTACTACATTAGGGCCTTTTCTTGCCTGCGAGTAACCAATAACTTTTCTTTCAGCTAAAGTTAAATATGCAACTGAAATCAGCACTGGTACAGCAATAATTAAAAACTTTATTAATTGTATTAGAATAAAAGATATAGTATTCATTAACCTTTTAAAATATTCAAGAAACGTATTGCAACTGATCCTTTAATCTTTGAGAATACAATCATTATAGATAGACCAATGGCTGATTCAATGGCTGCCATAGTCATTATAAATATTGAGCCTAGCTGACCTAGGTCATTATTCAATAGGTAGGCACCAAATAAAAAAGAAATTATAATA
Source organism: Neoturris breviconis (assembly GCA_032360805.1). Classification (NCBI taxonomy): domain Eukaryota; kingdom Metazoa; phylum Cnidaria; class Hydrozoa; order Anthoathecata; family Pandeidae; genus Neoturris; species Neoturris breviconis. The sequence goes on along the minus strand of JAULBZ010004151.1, from coordinate 9,651 downwards.
GACAATAACATCATCTCAAAACAAATTAAAATCATGATGATATTTGATCGATTAATAGAGATACCTAACATACTCAAAGTAAATAAGGATAAAGGTAAAATATAAAATTCTAAGCTCATTATTCTCATTCTAAACCTCCTTTTATTCATTCGTAAACTAATCCCCCAGTTAAAATCACTAGAAAAGCGATAACAACAAGTTGACCTTCTAGAGATATAGCGTTTGAACAACGAGATCAAGGAAATAAATAGGATATTTCAAGATCAAATACCAAGAATAAAATAGCTATTAAAAAGAATCTTATAGAAAAAGGTTTACCTGGAGAGTGGAACGGGTCAAAACCACACTCATAAACTGTTACTTTCTCCTTATCTGGTGTTTTATCAGTAAGTATGTAAGATGCCACGGCAATAATTAAAGATAAACCTACACTAAAAACTATAAATATTAATATAATTTTAAAATCAGAACTCACCCTAAAATTTAGTCACTAACCTTTGATGTTGGTCAACTAGTTTTTGTCTTCTAGTTATAATACCTAAATCTAGGACTAAAACAATAGCCCCAATCATAGCTACAAGTAAAAGAAGACTAATTATTATAAACGGGTAGGAGTAATAAGTATACAAAAATTTACTTATAATATTAACTTGAGTCTCAGAATTTAAATTCCAACACAGGGTACTACTAAGACCCATTTTTAAGGAGAAACCTTTAAAATATAAGTAAAAACTACTTATTATATTTGTAAAAACAAAAACTACAATGGGTATAATACTGTTAATTGATTCAACTTTTTTCAAGTATAAAATATCTAACATCATAATTACGAATAAGAATAGTATAGCTATTGCTCCTACGTAAACTATTATAATCATTAAAGGAATAAAATTAAAACCTAGTAATAATAATAAAGCTGAGTTATTTAAAAAAACTAATACTAATCAAAAAACCGAATGAATAGGGTTTAATGAAGAAATAACCATTATTCCCCCGAATAATGTTATAATTGATAAATAAATATATAACTGTTCCATAAATTTATTAATTTCAGGGACAAGTTCCCTTACCCCCACTATGTTACGACTTGCTCTATCTTTAATTTTAATTATCAATAAAGGCGACGGGCAATTTGTACTCATACTTGAACCTATTCAATGGGGCTTTCTAGTCCCCATTTACTATTAAATTCTCCTTCATACTAGATTTCACTAATAATCCGAATTCAAATTTTTATTAATTTAATTATTGTAGCACATAATATCCCTATCCATAAGGGTCATACCATCTGACTTTATCCATTATTGGGTTTAGTTTAAACTACATATTTAAACTGACGACGACCATGCAGCTCCTGTAAAATTCAAGAATAGGTAAGATATTTCGCGGATTATCGAATTAAATTACATGCTCCTCTAATTGGAAAGTAAACAGCCAAAATTTTTGATTTTCACTCTTAAAAGTGTACTGTTCAGGTAGACATAATCAATTTACAAAAAGGTTTACTAGGGTATCTAATCCTATTTAATATCCTTTTTTTCATGTTTCACATTATTTAATATTACAATTTCTTATTTAGAATTATAATTTTTGTATATTTAACCATTTCAAAAATATTCTTAATATTTATAGAAAATGCTACACATTTAACCTGTTTTACCATAAAAATTTGCCTTTTAAGTATAACCGCGTCTGCTGGCACTTAATTAGACAAGACTTAGTGAAATAACCATATCTAAATTACTTTAATTGTATAGAACTCTTTACTGCTGTATAATCTTACTTTGTTTCAGTTAAGACGTGGTTTTTAACTGTCCGTCTTAGGTTAATTAAAAATCAACTTTAATTTTCCTGATAGATTTCAAATTATTGAGATTTACTCACTTATACGCTTACACTAACATGTATAAATAATTTCACTATTTTTATTCCTCCAAAATCAAAAGGAATAGGATTACCCTAAAATTTTATTAATGTAAAAAAAATAAAAACTATAAATAATAAGACATAAGTAGATAATTTACCTGAGTGAATTAAACTTATTTTACCTGAACCAGTAGTCATAGTTTTATAAATATTAGAAGGACCAAAGTATTCTAATAATTGATTATCAATTAATTTATAAGAAACGAATAAACCAAAGTTAATTAGAGGTCTTGAAACATAATGATTAAAAATATTATCGAAGTACCAAGCACCATTAATAAACGAATAAGTTTTTATGTTTAAATCATTCATTCATGTTTTTCATCATTTTATTATTAAAAATCCTAAAATTAATGCCAAAGTGGCTCCAAATAAACTAACAATTAACGGTAGAAATTTAGTTATGTTCATTATGACTATGGGGAATTCATCTTTTAGCAGAAAAACATGAGTAAAATACCCAAATATCACGCTAAATATTAGTAAACCTAGTAAAGGAGCCCTTAAGTTTCAAGATCCTTCATGAGAACCTAAAAAATTCTTAAAATTACTCTGGGGAGAGTTAAAAAAGGTAAAATTTATCAACCTAAAAGAGTAAAATGCAGTAATAAAAGCGGATAGTACTCCTAATCACAAGGCAAATGCTAAGAAATGTTGACCATATACTAATTCTATAATCAAATCTTTAGAGTAAAACCCAGTAAGAAATGGTAAACCCATTAATGAAACTGAACCTATAATAATACACATATAGGAAAAGGGGGTTATTAAATTCATACCTCCCATTTTTCTAAAATCTTGCTCATCACTTAGTGCATGTATAATTGATCCGGCACTTAAGAATAGTAAAGCCTTAAAAAAACCGTGGTTAACTAGATGAAACAATCCAGTACTGTACTGAGAAAAACCACAAATCATAACCATATAACCTAATTGACTACATGTAGAGTATGCAATAACTTTTTTTAAGTCATTCTGAGCTAATCCTATAGTCGAAGTAAAAAAGGCAGTTAAGCTACCTAAAAGTACAACTAATAACAAAATTGAAGGTGTATTTTCAAAAAAAGGGGACATCCTGATTATTAGAAATACCCCAGCAGTTACCATTGTAGCTGCATGTATTAGAGCTGAAACTGGTGTGGGTCCTTCCATTGCATCAGGTAATCATGTATGTAAACCAATCTGAGCTGATTTACCGATTACACCAATTAATAATAAAAAAGATATTAGATCTAGGTTTATTCCGTCTTTAACTAGGAAAAAGGAATAAGAAAATATGGAGTTATAATCTAAACTACCGATATTTATTCAAATTAAGATCATTCCTAATAATAAACCAATATCACCTACTTTATTCATAACCATAGCTTTAATAGCTGCTTTATTAGCTTGAATTCTGGTGAATCAAAATCCTATTAATAAATAAGAACATAAACCTACCCCTTCTCACCCTATAAATAATTGAATTAAATTATTACTAGTCACTAAAACTATCATAAAAAACGTAAATAAAGAAAGATAAGACATAAATCTTGGTAAGTGGGGATCTCCGTCCATATAAGATGTTGTAAATAAATGGACGAAAAATGAGACAAAGGATACTAAAAGTAACATAGAACAAACAACTGAGTCGAATTGGAGAGTAATAGGATTATACAACATCCCCAAATCGAACCAGGTTCATACAAATATCGTTGAAGAGGATTCTAAAACTACTACTTCAACAAAAGAGCATACACAAATAAAACCGGTTAAAAGTATAGAAATACAAGAAAAGAATTTTACTCCTTCGTTACCTAACTTTCTACCTAATAATCCGCAAATGATTGAACTTATTAAGGGTAATACAATTATCAATAAATACATTAGGATATATTAATAGAACAAAAATTTATAAAATCTATAATAAATGAGAAATTAAGAATTAAAAAAACAGTAACAAAGAATAAAAACCCTAGAATAACTAAACTTATTTCTTCACGTTTACTATCTACTTCTAGTATATTTTTTCACACAAAATAAGAAGATTTTTTTTGAAAATAAATTACTTTTACAATCCTTAAATAATAACCTGCACCAATAGCTGAAAATAGTATCATCACAAAAGAAGCTATATTATAGTGATAATCGATACTTGTAAGTAATAAAAATCATTTACTTATGAAACCTGATAAAGGAGGGATACCTGCAATGGATAAAATCAATAAAATAAAAGTCAAAGAAAATAATTTATTGATAAATTTTAGTCCGCCTAATTCTATTATATACTTAGTATTAAAATTTGAATAAATGATTAGTATAAAAACTGAGATCATACCTAACATATATATTGTTAAGTAAAGATTACTTACAATAAATCCTTGATTATTTAATAAACTAAAACCTAACATAATAAACCCCATATGACTAATCCCACTATAACCTAGTAAACGTTTAATTTTAGATTGATTCAAAGATCCTAAAGTTCCTATTACTATGGAGAGTATTGAAAAACTTAATAACATCTGAGAATTAATTAAAAGTTGGATGAACACAGATAATACGCTTATTTTTGGGAGGCTAGAAACTAGAGAAACGATATCTCAAGAAGCTCCTTCATAAATATCAGGAATCCAAAAATGTAATGGAAATAAGCTTAGTTTAAAACAAAATGATAAACTAATTAAAATTAGTGCAATATTGTTTATGTATTCGTTAGATAATAAAACCAAATCTTTTAAGTCTAATGAAAACCCTGTTAAAAATAGTATAGTTAAACCTAATAAATAAAAACCAGACGAGAGAGCTCCTAAAATAAAATATTTTAGTCCTGCTTCTGAACTTTTAATTGAGAGACGATTTTTAGCAATCAAAATAAATACCGAGAAAGTTTGTAGTTCTAACCCCAGATATAAAGTTATAAGATTATCACATGTTATTAGTATAATAGAACCAATAAACACTAAGGTTACTAAACTATAAATATCAAAATTTTTTTCTTCAATTAAACCTAAAATTATTAAATATAACCCAAAGATCAAACCCAGAAAAATTAATTTTCACAGGTCTAAATTAAATAAATTAGTGTTCGACAATAAGTCACTATTTAGTACTCAAAATATTATAAAAAAAGAAATAGTATAATACAAAATATTGTTTCTTTCTTTTTTGTATTCTATAAATATTAAAATAGTACTTACTACTATTAAAGTATTAATAATATTAAAATTCATTAATAAAGGAAGGAATCGAACCTTCATACTTAGGTTATGAGCCTAATAACTTCCCATTAGTTTACTTTACTAAGCCATAAGGCTAATTAACATCCTCATCAATATATACAAACATAAAGGAATAATCATACAACATCAACGAAATGTCAATATCAAGATGCTGCTTCAAAACCAAAATGATGAGATCTAGTGAAATGAGATTTATTTAATCTAATTAAACAAATAAATAAGAATATTGTACCAATAATTACATGAAAACCATGAAAACCAGTAGCAACAAAAAAAGTAGAGCCATAAACAGAGTCTGCTATACAAAAAGGAGCTTCAATATATTCAAAAGCCTGAAAACCTGTGAATATTAAGCCTAAGAACACAGTTAAAGTTAAACCTTTAACTGATTCATCTTTATTACCACTAACAATACTGTGATGAGCCCAAGTAACAGTTGCACCAGAACTTAATAAAATAGCAGTATTCAGTAGGGGTACTGAGAAAGGATTTAAGGCATCAATACCAATAGGAGGTCACATAACACCGATCTCAACAGCAGGAGATAAACTGCTGTGAAAAAAAGCTCAAAAGAATGAAACAAAAAATAAGACCTCAGAAACAATGAATAAAATAAAACCCATTTTTAATCCGTCAACAGTAGCTTTTGTATGAAAACCTTGATAAGTAGATTCTCTGACTACATCTCTTAATCATAAAAATAAACATAAACAAATAGAAATTAGCCCTAAAGCTAACATTACAATTTGGCTATAATGAAAATAAATTACTGCACCAAGAGTAGTCAGTAAAGCAGCACAACTCATGACATAAGGTCATGGGCTAGGATCAACTAAATGATATGGGTGATAAACTTTTCCCATTTAATGAAGAATTAAACTATCTTTTAGATAAATCATAGATAACAAACAGAAAACGTAAGCCTGAATTACTAAAACTCCGACTTCTAAGACAGTCATAAACATTATAATCATCATTGGAAATAAGTTAATTAATCCATATGAATAAAATAATAATTTACAACTAAAATCAGCTAAAATAGCTAACAATATGTGACCAGCTGTTAGATTAGCAGCTAAACGCATACCTAAAGCTATAGGCCTAGAAATATTACTAGCTAGTTCAATAACAACTAATAAAGGGGATAAACCTATAGGAGCTCCTGTAGGCATAAACATACTAAAAAAAGATGATCTATGACGATAAAAACCGAAAACCATAACACCAATTCAAACACCAAAAGCCATACCGAAAGTTAAAATAACATGTGTAGTAGGAGGAAAAGTATAAGTAAAAAAACCTAATAAATTTACCCCTAAAATAAACATGAATAAAGTTACTAAAGGAAGTAAATAATAATTTGCCTTTTCACCTAAATTTTCTTCTACAACAGTTTGTCAGTGTTCAATTATAATTTCTAGTGTTGATTGAAATCTTGAGGGTATAATAAACTGATTATTACTAATAATCATATATAAAACAATAGCCGAAACCATAATTAAAAATGAGTCAGTAATATAATCAGTCATAATTCTTGTAACTATAAAATGATCGAAATAGGATGCCATTATTCTAAAATTTTGATTAAAGTATTAATTTTATTAACACCTTCAAAAGATAAATCAGAGTCCTGATCTTCAATATTCCTTAACTTATAATTATAATAATAAGTTGATAGTATTATGACTGCAAAATGAGCAAAAATATAAAGAGTTAATAATAAGCCTAAAAGATGACTATAAAAAATAGATATATCGAGTTGAGACATACAGAGAATGTTGGATTTGAACCAACACTAATAGTTTTGAAGACTATTTGATCTACTTAATCGAATCCTCTAAATAAAGTGAGATAAACTCCATATTACATTTCATCTTGTTTCATTTCAATTCAATTAACGAATTTTTCTTGTGACACAGCTTCTACAACTATAGGCATAAAAGAATGGTCAGAACCACAAATTTCAGAGCACTGACCGTAATATGTACCAGGTCTTTTAGCAAGAAAACTTACTTGGTTAAGACGGCCCGGTATAGCATCAGCTTTTACTCCTAAAGAAGGTACAGCAAAACAATGAATAACATCAGCTCCAGTAATAACGACTCTAACTTGAGTGTTAACAGGGACTACTACTCTATTATCTACTTCTAATAATCTTAAATCTCCTTGTTCAAGATCAGAAGTAGGAATCATATAAGAATCAAATTCAATTGACTCTTCGTCAACATCAGAATACTCATAAGACCAATATCACTGATGTCCTATAGCTTTTATAGTCAAGGAAGGGTCTACAACCTCATCCATAGAATATAATAACTGAAGAGATGGGAAAGCTATAAATAATAGAATTATAGCAGGTATTGTAGTTCATACAATTTCTATAAAAGTTCCTTCAACTAAATATCTGTAATAATGCTTATTATACATAGCAGATATTAACATTCATGCTACAACCATCAAAATTAGTATTAAGATAAACATTATATTATCATGAAAAAATACTAGCTGTTCAGAAATAGGACTAGCTGCATCAGGAAAATCGATTTGACTCATTTCTGAGGTATCTTTATAAAAACCAATAATTTTAAAAATTATCATAGTTACTATTCTTACTCAATACCACAGTAAAAATTAATTTTTAAGTAGAATTAACCTACCTATTTTTTAATAGAGATTTTTAAAAAATCTAATTAAATTTATAGAAAATTTTGATAATAGTCAATAATAAAAAATTATTCCTATCATTTTAATTAAAAATTATAAAAAGAACTGAAACATCTTAGTATATTTTTAAGAAGTATAAGGAAGTAGTGGCGAACGAAACCTTAAAAACAAATTATTTAAATGTTTTTACATAAATAAATAAAAATTTATCTATAGAAATAGTACTGTGAAGGAAATTTTAATATAATTAGATTTAAACAGTGAAAATCACTTACCTTTTGTATAATGGACTTACAAGAAAAATTATTAGCAAGCTAAAAGGCTAAATAAATTAATAAAGTTAATATAACCCGAAACCAAGTGATCTAGTTGTGAACATCTTTCAGAGACAACTAATGAATGTAGAAAAATTCTTAGAAGATTTGCAATTAGCGGCGAAAAACCAATCGAACTTGGATATAGCTGGTTCTCTACGAAAATTATATAAGTAATACCATAATCTATGATTCAGACAAATAATTATAACATTATTTGTCAAAAAGAAAATAATCTTAACCAGAAATTTATGAATTAAATAAGTTTAAAAAAGAGAAGTTAATTATTAACACAATAAAAAAGTGGGCTTAGAAACTGCCATATTTTATAGAGTACGTAATAGTTTATTTAACGAAAAATCTAACTTCTAAAATACAATTTAACCTCTTTAACAAAAATTCTGGTAATAAAGTAGTAGAGTATTTTATTAAAAACCAAGAAATTAATAAAAACAATAATGTAAGTACGAATATTAATAAATTTATTCCTAAAATTTCTTATTTTACCAATGAATAAGGTTATACAGACCCTCATAAAATAAGGGTGAACAAGTTATTTAAACAAGAAAACCACTCGTAATAAACTGTATACTCTGAATCAAGAAGGAATAAAAAAGTAAAAATTTTTTTCTAAGTAACTCGGCAAATTAGAATATCGACTGTTTACCAAAAACATAGCCCTAGATACAATCTAAGGTGTAACCTGCCCAGTGACCTTTAAATAATAAAATAAAATTTTTTAAAGAAGGTTAAAAGGACGCGGTAACCTTGACCGTGGTAATGTAGCATAATCACTCGCCATTTAATTGGTGGATAGTATGAATGGTTGAACGAATATTCCACTGTCTTAGAAAGAATTAATAAAAATTGAAATAATAGTTAAGATGCTATTTTAAACTGTAAGACGAAAAGACCCTATAGAGCTTAACTATAATCTCTATTTAACTCATGGAGAAATAACTCCTTAATAATAGAGATTGGTAGTTTAGTTGGGGCGACTGTCTTTTAAATTTAACAAAGACAAGCAATGTTAATAAATAATTTATTGTATAACCGAAAAGTTTAACAATTATGAGTATAGGCTATAATGACCCGTTAGAACATTATAAAATGTCTAACGATCAATTAATAAAAGCTACCTTAGGGATAACAGGATAATTTTATTTTAGAGTCCCCATCGAAAATGAAGTTTGTCACCTCTATGTTGAATTAAGATATCCTGATAATGCAGAAGTTATCAAAGGTAGGTCTGTTCGACCTTTAAAATCTTACATGATTTGAGTTCATTCCGTCGCAAGACAGGAAGGTTTCTATCTACAGTTATTAATAAAGAAAAGAGATTCTTAGTACGAAAGGACCAGAATACCTCGAAAATAATTAAAATATTTAAAACAAAAACTTGAAAGCTTCTAAAGATAAATTTGAGTTTTTAACTCTCCTCCAGCTCATCATACTTACAATGAATTACCTTTAATTTATTATAATAAATAGCGCTTGCGTACTTTTAAAAACACGGAATAGGGCCC
>JAULBZ010004150.1:0-15183 GCA_032360805.1 Neoturris breviconis | reverse complement strand
CCCCCGCGCCGCGTGTTTAATATTTTCAAATAGATATACACTCGGGAGTAATAGAACGAAAACATCGACGATTGCAACAAACTAGATAATATTATCATTTAATGCTAATATCTTATACATTTTAAGCTTTTGAAAGACATGATTCCTTCAAAATACTATAAGCAGTTGGCCTATATGCATATAACATATACATAGGGATGTAGTATACATAGGGATGTAGTATACATAGGGATGTAGGTAATTCATAATTCACATATTTATATACACGCAATACATAGTTTTTAGTGTGCATGCGAATACTTTTCTTATGCTATACCTAAACTATTCTATTAAAGCCCAGACCACCATTCACTGGGTTGCGTCATTTTACAAAAGTGTTCCGTGTTTGTGATGCTATATATAGTCATTAGAAATATGTATTTTTGCGACTGCTTGTAATATTTATATATATGTATAAAAACTAATTATGGTTCGTGAATTATGCAAAGTATGTTAACTTTCTAGCTCGGTTTGGCGGACTTCTTTAATTATCGTCGCTTTGATTTAGATATGCTTGTGTGTTGGCATTTGACGTGAAAATAGAACGAGATGCTCAAGAATATGCAGATAAGGAAGGAATAAAAGTTTTCTCTGCAGAGATTATTTATCATCTTTTTGATATGTTTACAGCTTATTGTGAGGCAAGTGTCTGTCCTTATATTTATGATGTGTATTTCGGCGTTTCTTAACCCTATTCATCTGGTATGGTGTTTGATTCCACCTGCCCTGGCAGTTGTATTAAGATATCTCTGGAAGTAGAAGAGCTTTTGGGCTGAATATTGGTGATACAATTTTTCATACTTTAATTTGATATCTAAGGTGGTGTTGCCATGACAACTAGTTTTTGAGCACTGGTAATATCAAATTTGATTTTTTTTGGGGGGGGAATTTTGATGGGCCATTATGTGGGCAATCCGTAACATATGTGTTGTAGAATTCACAAAACAACAATTTTTACCAAAAATCCCCAAAAATTCAGTATCAAGTCCTAATTCAAATGACGTCATACAAAAATATATACGTTAGTAAGAAATAATTATGCAGAAATGTTGCTCTTGAATTGGAGTTATCATTTTCCTATCAGAAATTACTACTAGGGGGCTGAATAGGATTAAATGGTAAAAATTAGTATGTTATTGAAGTGGTCCCATTCTCTATTCAAAGCAATATTCGATTTTTTTTCGCATGTACAAAGTCCCCACCAAAAACGTTTATGATGAGGTGGATTCGTGGCGCTCTTTTTTAATTGGTAACCATAACGCTCAATTGTTTTTTTAAAGATTTACTAAAATGTGCTAATCGTTTTATACTCTCCAATAACCAAATCACCCCTATTAAAGCAAATTTTGCAATGGAATTAAGATTTTTGCATTAAAAAACAGCGCCTTGTATGGTGATCATAAATAATCCATACACGCGTGGTAGTATCAGGTATTATGATTGGATATTGTTAGGGGGATAATGAAATGAGTTCTCATGCTCGGCTGGGTTTTTTTCAAGATCATTCCTCTCGTTTTCAAATTAGTATAGGTTTCATATAAACAGTGGTCGAAATAAGAGTAAATAATCACTGTGAAGGAGGGATTTTTGAACATAGCTACAAGCTTTATAGCCTGAAGCTATGCTCAAAAACACTCCTCCACAGTTATTATTTGCTAATTTATTTCTTATATCGACCACTGACTGTTGCTTTCGTTTGCAGGATTACAAACAAAAGAAACGAGACGAATTCAAACACTTGGCTGTATATCCAGTTAAGTTGAAGATTCTTCCGCAACATATATTTAACACACGTGACCCTATTGTTCTCGGTGTAAATATCGAAGCAGGTACACTAAGGATTGGTACACCTGTAGTTGTTCCTAGTCAAGATGTAAGTATCTTCTGTACTGCAGTACACAAAAAGGAAGTTATTGCATTGCATCAAGTTCTACTTTGAGCAGCCAACGCCTCATTTTCATGAATTTGTGAATGTCTATCGGTCTGTATTCGACAATTATCATGAAAGATTAGCCAATACGATCCCGAATATGGACTGTATATTGCCATATATGGTAATACACAGTCCACATACGGGGGATATCTGGTACTGTATTCGGTACCACGTTGTGGTTTTGTTCATTCTTGTATAGCTACTATGTCAAATTTGTCCATGCGTCCATTCTCTCATCTATTCGTTTATTCGGTTTACACATCTGCTATAACACGTGTTCATTTATGGAGTTGTTCCCAGTGGACAATCTTTTTCAAAGTTCGCAGTGAAGGCGACGGTAGAACAACGTTGAAAACGTTGTTCTAACGTCTTTATTGCCGACTTTGAACAAGTTTTTACTCACTGAGTTACTTGTTACGTTTAGAATGTTATGATCGGTTTTGTTACTGGTATAGAAGCAAATCATAAGCAACAAGAGAAAGCAGTTAGTGGTCAAGAAGTTTGTGTAAAGATTGATTCTGTGCCAGGAGAAGCACCTAAATTATATGGTAGACATTTTACGCATGAAGATTTATTAGTTAGTAGGGTAAGTAAAATCATCTGGGTGAAAGATCCAGTGTTCGAAATGAACAAATAAACACTGTGGAGGTGTGAAAATATAGAGGAGTAATTTTGAAACATCGCTTCAGGCTATAAAGCAATGTTCAAAAGTCCCTCCTCTACTGAGATCTGCGTAAAAGTGTGCTATCAAGGAACTTAACCCTATTCAGACCAGGCCTTTTGGGACTCTGGATAGCCCCCCGGGGGGGAAGAACAAAGAACTTTTGTTGTGGTGTTGAAACTTTCCAGAAGGTTAGGTCAACACGTAATTAACATTTTAGCATAATAATTTTTTTGATGATGAAAAACAGGTGGGGCAAAAAAAAGAAATTTAGGTAAAAAATATTTTGTTCCAAAACTATGTACCAAAATTATTTTCAAATAAAATAATACTCAGGAGTTAAAATAACTGCCGGTCATCACTGTGGAGGAGAGATTTTTCAGAATATTTTGTCAAAATATGGTTACTAGGGGAAATTGGTTTAATGTTTTGAAATCGAACAAACTTACTACAAACTTATCCATAAGAAAAGCATGTTACTACTCAAGTTTTTTCTTTTCTAATTTTATCCCAACGAAATATGAAATTGCTCAAAGGTTAAGGATAATCTGGCATAAGAATTGAGATACGCAGCCGTCAATATCCAGAGAGTTTTTATGCATTGTATGGTTTTAAAAATATGCTTCTTCTGGGTCGGTAATATCTTCATAGCTATATACCCAGCGGGGAAAAACTTGTCCAAAGTCGGCAGTAAAGACGCTAGGACAACGTTGAAGGCGTTGTTCTAACGTCTGTACTGCGGGACTTTGAACAAGTTTTTGCCCACTGAATATCGTAGTGTTTAAAACTCTTAATTATCGCGTTCTTGCTATGAAATTACCCTTGAATAACAGTCGTGTGATTACATTCTGTTTTCGTTTTACAGATATCACGTGATACAATAGATGTTATGAAACAATATTTTAGAGAAGATATGACGAAATCTGACTGGCAATTAACAGTAGAGCTGAAAAAGCTGCTGGATATTATGTAGTATTCACATACATGTTAAAACATGAATTTCCATGAGCGATATCCAAGAAGATATGCCTAAGGTTGAATTCCAATAGGCGAAAAATTCCGGGCAAAGTCAAAAGATGACACTCCATTGGTGCATGACGTTTTTTCTACCAATGGAATGTTTTCTTTTGGTTTTCGCGCGGAATTTTGCGCCTAGTAGAAATCAGCCTTTGGGCTGATACGCGAATAATGAATGATGTTCTAATTGATTCCTGCTTCTTTATGGTTGATAGAAAGTAAAAAACTTAATTTCCAATTAGAAAATGTTTCAAGGACATCCAGTTGGCAAAAACTTGCTTAGTGTCAGTAGTAAATATGCCAGAACAACGTTGAAGATAACGTATTTACTACAAACTTGTAATAAAATGGCTGGCCTAGTCACGTGATTTATGAACTTCCTTTTAGAAGATAATATTCTTCAGAATATTTTCTTTGTTGGTTGATTTTAACATGTACCTCGCCTATTATTTGTATCTAGGACGTTTCTATTGTCTCTGATTGGAGCGCCAAACTTTCTCCAATTTTCTATTATCAGGTCTTCAAAGATTTATGCATTTAGATGGATAAATACCTAATGGAAATTAATTATTTACGGATTAATTTTAATGCAATTATTCATCTATTTAATAAGTTTTCCAATAAAATAATTTTTAACAGTTGAAAGATTTGGCAATGGCTTAGATTTGTCGACCTAAAATATGTATACAGTCATGGACAAAAATACTGGTAGACAAAGTGAAATTTTTGTGAAGAGTCGAAATCTGAACTTAGAGAAAAAGTCTGTAATTTTAAATAGCAAGACGAATGGCGCGAAAATTCGAATTTGATCCAAAATTATGGGTACTAAGCTGTTGGGAACAACAGAATTCGTCGAGTTTGCAAAAAGTCTTAGGATTCGTAAGTCTAGGAACTTCTCGTGATCGTTTTCCGCATTTTTGTTTTACTTATGGTGTGTAGCTATTGTTCATCGAAATTTGTAAAATGTCTTATTTTGCGTCCATGATTTTAACACTTCTTCTGAAGGTATTAGGTACTCGACACAGTCAAGTAATTTTCAAATGAAAAGTGCATAGTTCAAATGAAAAGTGAAAATATTCAATTTTACATTTTATGTATACAATATTCGCTAAAAATGTACGGCAATATATTTTACTGTAGTAAAACGTACGCAGGGGGTAAAAACTGGTTGAAAGTCCGCAGTAGGTACACGAAAACAACGTTTTCAACGTTGTTTTAGCGTCTTTTTTGTGGACTTTGAACAAGCTTATGCGAACTGGACATAGCTTTCCAAAATGTGCATGTAAGGAGGGATACTTCTGAACGTAATGTTATGATACTCTCCTATGCGAGTGATATTACGGCTTCTGAGGATAGAAAGTATATTTATGTCTAAATAAATAAATTTATACTTTACTAAGAAATTGTTGTAGCTGAAATTGTTGTAATTGCTATAAGAAAGTGTGGTATTTGCCGGCACACGACGTAACAACGTCAAAACGACGTCGTGTGCCGGCAGGGATAATGCTTATAATTCCAAAATTACTCGTATGTTTCCGTTAGGTATCAATTTGTTTTACATGGGATCGAAAAAAAATTAAAAATAAAAAAAAAGTTCGAGTGAAATGATATAGTATTTCAAATGTGCGTAAAATCTACTTTTCTCTGACCTGCCGTAAGCTGAGAGAGGGGTGGGATTGCTTCTATCAGAGGTGGTTAACCTTTATAGACACAATGAATGAAATAGAGCAACTGTATGAGGGGGTAAAAAAAACCCTTTGATTTACACGAAGTTAGTTAATTTCCACTAGGCGAATATTTTTCCAAAATAAAACACTCCATTGACAGAAATTGACGGCACATTTTCTACCAATGGAATGACTTCTTTTAGCTTTCGCAACGAATTTTTCGCCTAGTGGAAATCAGCCTCTTGTGTACTTTAGAGGTAGAATTTTTTCTGCTCACTCTCGTAAAATCCTGGAATTGCTCATTCGCGAAAATAAATACATGTACCCGCGAAAAAAAAGATTTTTATTGGACGCGTTCACGAAGATGTACACATAGGTTCTACGGGGAATAAAAACTCGCAAGGTGTTATTTTTGAAACTTTTATACGTGTGGTACATATTTTCAATCAATTTAATACGATTGGGTTTTTCTTGCCATTAGTTCGCTGATTTCTCGTGAAAAAACATGGTCCGAATGTCTAGATTTGACAACAGGAACAGCTTTAGATTTTCCGCGTTTCAAATGGGAGACGAATCTAATTTCCAACATTTTCAATGTTATTGTCATTTTCAATCGTCTTTCCAGTGGGTAAAAACCTGTTCCAAATCCGCAATAAAGAGACGCTAGAGCAACGTCTTTACTGCTGACTTTGAACAAATTTTTCCCCACTGGCTAATACAATGTGTATAAAAAAACGAAAATAAATTAATTTTGAGTTTTGTTTTTCTAAGTAAAAACGCCTAGCCAAGTGGGCAAAAACTTGTTCAAAGTTGGCAGTAAAAGCGCTATAGCGTCTACTGCTGACTTGGAGCAAGTTTTTACCCATTAGAAGGGGTTACCAACTAGCAAAAACATGTTCAAAGCCAGAAAAATAACGTTAGAACAATGGAACAACGTTCATTGAACGTGGTTTTAAAGGCTGAAATACACGATCATTTTAAAATGACTGTATTTCATGAAAAAATGAAGAAAAGTACTGGTCACTTAAAATGATCATTTAAACATGTTTAACAATGATGAACTTTTGAATATAAAATTCTAGACTGTTTTCCTCAAATTTTTATGGCAGCGATTCGTTTATTTTATTCGTTTAGTTTATTTTAGCATACAAGAGAAGATTCTTAAATGATTCGTGTAGTCAGGTGTTCACATCATTTTAAATGATGAAAATTTTTTTTAATCATTTTAAAATGCTTTAACATTATTTTGCTGACTTTGAACAGCTTTTTGCCGGCTGGGTTGATCTGTATATTTTCTTATTTAGGGCCGTGTATTTCCAATGATGGTAATTATTATGGGAGATATAAGGATGTATTCGGCTGTTTCTTCGTTGTAACAATGTACACTACTAAGGGACCGTCTTAAAAATAAAATCTACAGCCGGGATGATCTTGCAATGGATTGGTTCCTAATAGACCTACTCACAAATATATGGAAACGAGGTGTTGGCTGCACAAAGTAGAAACTTGTTGCAATGCAATAATTTCCTTTTTGTGCAGCCAACACCGTTTCATGTATTTGTGAATAAATATATCGAGTTCAACCTGGTGCCCAGGCTTTCCGTTTTTCAAAAAAGTCAAGAAGCCCTGGGTACGAAGTTGTATGGAGTTAGTCCCTAGTTTTATCTTTAATATATTGCAAGGTCATTTCTTTGGCAACTTTTACAGCTTCTGTTCCGGGATATCGATGAGAGTAATCAGTAACAATAAAATTAACAGTATTTGCGTATCTGCGCTTTACCGAACGTAAATTTGTATAACATTTATTCGTCGAATAGCGGATGTATCGATTGCATTTTGAAGCCAAATCGTCATTACATAATCCCCAAGTTAAAACTAAATCTAAACGTATAAAACTATTCTTTGCTCGAAGTTTACAGTTGTCACTTGCTGCATCTGCAAGGTTTTTACATCCATCAGAGCCAACGTAAGCCATGGGTTTCCATGTATAACCAATATGACCTGCGCGAAATAGAAATCTGTCTCGAGAATATTTTCTTAAATTATCATGTACAAAAACGTAGATCCTTTGATTTAATTTTATCGCAACGCTGAGTTTTACCCACCAAGCTGCTTGCATAGCTAGTTTGCCATTTTTAAGACTTGGATCCCACCTTGCTTTTAATTCTTTAACTAATGAATTCTCTATATTTTTTTCTTCTCCTTTTTCATAATCTCTATTAAAGTGTAAAACGACTATTTCATTACGATTTCTTGCTTCGTTCATCCATTTGTTTACTTGATCAAAAAACTTTGACATTTTTCCACCATACGCTCCACTATGGCATGTCCAAAGTCCTACACCATATTTACCACTGTGCTCATAACAAAGATCAATATCAAAGAAACGTATACCAGCATCAAGCATTTCATAAGCATTTGCATGCTGATTTCTATACGGACAACTCAATGCAGGTACAGCAGCTAAAAACGTGTGATATTTGAGTAAACCATCAAAACCAGCACCAGCATTATGTGCCCCGGGTAATGTAATTTCATCCAATGATAGATCACATGCCCCGGGTATACCTACACATGTTTCCCCAAAAGCATTCGAGTTGATGGTGATAAGAGATACTACTAGAATAATTAACATAATGTTGATTCAGTAAAGTACTTGAAAATAAATGATTTTTTTCTTTAAAAAAAACGTTTTATACTATATAATTCAAGTTAATTTTTTAATTTACGCCGGGTCGTCCAACATTCCGGGTTGCGCTTAATCAACGCGAAGGCTGTAAAATATGAACGAGAAATTGTCTGGGTCTGAACATTTTCATGGAAGTAATTTAGCCCAAATTGAATGAATTTGGCATAAAAAATCACAACATTAATACTTTTCAAACATATCTCAATCAAAAGCAGTTCAAAAAATTGAAATAAATGATAATGAAAATACTCTTGGTATATTTTTTTTCACGAAATACATTACAATGAATTAAAAAACCAATTACAACAAGTTCCAAGTTCAAGGTCTATTAGGTCTTCAGACAACCTTACTGAACTGTAATAGGTTTTATAACATACTTGCAAGCCTGAATATAACTGCCGGACATCACCTGTGGAGGAGTGTTTTCTTATTATAGTATATACTCAAAAAACACTCCTCCACAGGTGTCCGGCAGTTATATTCAGGCTTGACTTGACAGGTATTACGCTGTTTTAGAAGATATGAATTACCTAGGGCTTATACTTTAAGGGAAGAAACTTTCGCGAAATATTTTGAATAAACTTTCGCGAATAGATTTCCTAATATTTCGCGAGAATGAACTTACAAGAACATAAAACTTACAAGTTTCTTCTAGCGAAAACTAAACATTTTTTCGGATTAATTTCGTGGTAGTTTGATGGTTGCTTCCATTATTTTCGGGAGAATCGAGACGAAGCACCCTCAAAGAAGGATTAATGATGGAAGACCAGAAAGAGAAATACACGCGACTATGTCCTCATTATCTCCTCAATATAAAACTGCAAGCCTAGATATAACTGCTGGATGTCTGGCGGTTATATTCAGGCTTGAACTAGCATATAGCTTGGGTGAAGCAGTGATCAAAATGAGGAAATAATCACCGAAATAATCACTGAAATAACCACTCCCCTGCAGTGATGATTTCCTCTTATTTCAGCTACTTAGGGACCGTCTCAAAAATAAAATCTACAGAGGAGAGTACTGAGTCAATGATCTTACAATGGATTGGTTTCTTCCTACCGAAGAAACCAATCCATTGCGAGCTCATTGATTTAACACACTTCTGTACAGATTATTTTTCGCTAAATTTTGTTAATTTTAGTTGATTTGACCATACTAAAAAGATCGGTTTTGGAGCGATATATTGAGAGGTCCCTTAGCTAAATTACCTTACCTAAGAGAATAGAAGAAGAGTTTTGACTAAATTTTAGTCAATTTCAAGACTAAAAATTCTACACCCTTTCCCTGCATGCACACCATGTTGAATCACGGCGTGGCGTTGATTCGACGTTGATCAGACGATGATCAATCGGGAAATAATTTTTCAACCTCGTTCCCAGGTTTTCTCCTTTATTGACGAGACGTCAAGAGAGAAAAAGCCCTGAGAACGAGGCTACTTTTTTCTAGTATATGAGCACGATGTAATGAAATAAAGAAACAACAATACGACTATCGTTTTTTCTTTGTTAGGTTCGTTTGACCAAGGTCTTGTTCTTTTCGTACAAAATCAGAGAACAGTTTAGCATTCGAAGTGTTACCAATAACGTCACTAATTTCTTCTTCCGTCGCATTCACCAAATCTTTCAAACATGTAAACTTATTCAATAAGTGTCGATAATTTTTCGAGTTAATACCTGGGAATTTCTGCACAACATCTAAGGGCACCATGCTATACAATAAATCACTAGATGCGCCATCTTGATCTACTCCGATTGACATAGCAACTTGAGAGTTAGGTTCATCAGATTTTAATTTTAAATCTTCAAATATTTCGGCAGTTAATTGAGGGCTTTGTGACCAAATTATTCTTAACCTTGGAAAATGTATGGTAAGTAATGTCAACTTTGACGAAATGTTCTGTAAACTAACTTCATTACGCAGTGACTTTTTCGCTTGGAGTGAAAACGAGGTTTTGCTTTCATCAAATTCAATCAATAAAATCGGCCGTTTATAAAATCTTGTCATAGCAATACATTGTGTATACAATCGACCATTGTTTAAAGAACCAATTAAATCAGAGATACTCTTACGCTCAACGCAAATATCAGGACTTAAGATGTAATCGCCAACTTCTAATGTTACTGGTTCAATTTCAATACCTCTCTTATGAATCAAAGATGGTAGATCACTTCGAAATTCTCTCATATCAACAACAACAAGCTTATTCACATCAGATATTACTCGACCACCTGCTTTTCGAGTATTTACTGATTCGTCAGCTTTACTCGAATCCCGAATAGTACTTCTAGCAACTTCTGTTTTACCTTGTCTTTCTTCAGGTATAACCATTTCAGCTTTCTGACGAATTAGCAATTCAAATGCATCTTTCTCTTTATGTAATGTTGTCAGATACCGTTGCTCTTCGACAGAACCACTGTAGAAGAGAAAATAAACACGCAACGGAATCCCAGGTCGTGATGCTTTAAACACTTCTAACTGACGCACAAACTCCATTTGCGCATCATAAAGAATAACATACGTCGGTTCTAACTCGTGCAACTTACGCAATAAACTATAAGGATCGCTACAACCAGATAGAGGATGGATGACAAGAACCGAATTCGGTAACACGTTCAACGTAAGCTCAACTTCTTCTTCAGGGATTGCGGGTACTGTCAATTTTTTTGCCTTTGAAGTCAAACTTTCAGCTTTTCGTTTCTTACCCAAGTTTTTCTCGTCATTACTATTTGTTTTTGGTTTAGAACTTAGTGGAGTTTTTTCCAATAGACGTTCAAGTAAGACATCAGCACCTTCGCACAATAACTGACGTAACTGATAGCATGTACGTTCATCTGAAGCACACAGCAAGATTTTACCATCACCAGCAGAAACATTATCTTGGTCAATTTCATCTAATATTTCTTTAATAGCTTCCCATTTCGGACTAGTTTCGATCTTACCATCATTGTAAATTTTACTTTGCTTCTTGCTTAACTTATCGGGACCAAATACTCGTGCCTTCGCATTGACGAATACTGAGTTAGCAGAATCCATAAACAACCATAAACTCTGCCGATTGGACATTATATTTTCGTTAGCTCGAAGTGATTGTAAGAAATTGTAAAACGTAACACAATCATACTGAGTGAGATAGGATAGTAACACCCTCAGAATCTTTATATCAGCCACTAGTTGCTTTGTCTTATTACTTAACTGGTTCCAGTGTGGATCTAATTGAGATTTTAAAAGTTTATCAAACGCGTTTGTTAAGCTGTTCTCCAATGTAACTTCGTCCGGATCTAAAGATGGCGTCGATTTCTTGAGTTCGCGTAAGCAGGCTCCAATTAAATCCAAGATAGATAATTGGATACCACTCATTAGAGGAGTAGGTTGCATACTTAATTCGATTACTTCGGGTTTATGTTTCTCCAGACTTTCAACAACTTCTGCATGAAATCGAGGCCTGATGTATAATTTTCGTACAAATAATTGTTTCATTACGCGTTCAACGTGACAATAACCAGTCATAAATGCAGTCGGAGAATCGGAAAAGCCTTTAATAAAACCTGCACTATTATTTTCACGAAACATTCTTAAAATGAATGCTTCTTGGCTCGATTCACCAATTTTATGAGCTCGATGTACCAAAATACCAGTGATGTAATCAATAGGGATTCTCTTAGTTAACATATCAACTACCAAAATTCTGGAAGTAACAAAAAATATTCCACCTCGTAGATAAAGTCTTTCACGTTCAGTAGATACATTTTCAGCCGTGATACATTTTGGCAGGTGTTGAATACCTAATGCACTTAGTTCGTTAATGAAGAATGTCTGTTCCTCAGGAGCAGTATTAAGTACTAAAACAAGACTTTCTGGATTACAGAATGTATGGACAACTTTTAAGAGCAAACGGTCAAGACCAAGTCCTTTAGCTGTTATAACTAAGCCATCCTCTTCCATCAGTTCAACATACAGTTTTGTCTCATACTCAAGTAGTTGTGTGAATGCGGACATTATTATTATTACACTCTCTAAACAAATAAACAAATTATAAATAACCAAGCTTTAACATATTTGTCGGAAATCGCCCGTGGAGAACACTCCTCCATAGATGATGCCAGACAGTTATTTTGAGACATGAATAATCACACCCATAAGTTTGTTACGATATTGTCTTCCACTCTGACCTCTTTTTAATTTGCTTATCTCAAAAATAACAGAGGAGAGAACTGAGTCAATGATCTTGCAATGGATTGGCTTATATGATTAAATTTTTTTGGGACTTTTCATCTAGGATCGATTTGAATTTTATTTTTTCTTGGTAACTAGCAACCATATTTTTGACAGGTGGTAAAAAGAAAAATTCAAAACAAATATTTTTTCTTACTATTTTTGCCTGAAAAACATTTGGTATATAGTTTAGGAACAAAAAAAGTTTCACCTAATTTTTTTTTGTTGCATCACCTGTTTTTCAATGATGACGTCATCATGAGTGATGACATCATCATGAAAATAATTGCTAAAATGTTAATTATGTGCTGATCTAACTTTCTGGAAAGTTTCTACAGCATGGTTTCATCAAAAGTATGGAGGGGATCATTTTAGCCCCACGGTCTTACATAGCCCCCAAAAGGCCTGGCCTGAATAGGGTTAACTCTAACAAAAAAGTTGGTTTTGGAGCAAAATTTTGAGTTTGTCCCTAAAATCAAAGTTTTACTAATATAAGCCCTGGATTTTAAATGTAACATATCGTTATTGAACAAATGCCTGGTATATAATGACCTTCTCCTGTAAAATATGCACCCCATCAGGGTTGAATATAAGGACATGTTCATATAAGACTGCCAGATATGTTGCAAGCAGAAAAATCCAAAAAGAAAATTCAAATAGCTCTAAAATTACCGACCTATTGGCCATGAAAATTTCCAGAATAGAAGTTCTGATGGTCCTAGACAGGTTATACTAAAAACAAGATTGAAAAATGTTCTTTCAAGTCAAGATATGATAAAGAACTAAACATTGTTACATTTTTATCATTTATTGTGCCAATGCCAACATTTTGATGGAAAAAGTTAGTTAACTGTATCATAATGATTCTTAAAAGCGAAAATTGCTTCAGGGCATTACCAGTGCAGGAATATATTTGAGTATGGTTTTAAGCTTCAAAGCTGAAAACTATACTCAAAAAACATTCCTCCAGGTGATATCCAGCAGTTACTGTATATTCAGACGAAAATTACCATCTAGAACTTACAAAAAGTTTGAGGAACAGTGGTTGTAATAGGAAGATCAAGAAATTGGTTTTAGGTTGGTTTTATAGGCTGGACACTATCCCTAAATGAAGTTCGGAAATCCTGAGTCAAGAAACCTGAGTTACAGAGACCGAGTTATGAATATGACGTCATAACCTGAGTTAACAAAGTTTTTGTAACTTGGTAATTTAAACATAAATACAATTTTCGAGTTATTTAACTCAGAAATTTTAATTGAAATAAAATTTCTGAGTTTTCCGAGTTATCTCAAAAATTCTTTAAAACTCCTTTTAGAAGTATTTATTTCAAATATTTGATATTATGAAGGAAATGAGGCTTACGATCAAATCATTAAAATTATTAAACATGCTCAAGATAACAGTTTTTGTTTTGTTTTTGTATCTGACCTAGCCTCATTAAGTTTCTGAATCCAGTTCCAAAAACTGTTTTTGAGCCAAAACTTATTTTGCTTTGACATAAAATTTGAATCTGATTTGAATGGTGATTTTGAATCCGGGAGTTATTATCAGGTTTGATCCTGAAACTTAAATTCTTCTAGTTTTGGCTGAATATGAATTTGAAGTTCTTTTTGGAGTTCCCTAGAAATTATGGTAAAAGTCAACCTCGATCCCAGAGCTACCATTCTCACCGATTTAGACATCAAGAGAGAAAAAGCTTATGGATTGAGTTAGAGTAAAAGTAAGTTGGTCGACGGCAGTCAGAAAAAACTCAAAGGCTCCATGCTCTATCGTTAGCTTCTATCACTAAGGCAGGTACTTTTCCTGATCAAGTTGACCTATTGCAAGAATAAGTATGTAAACTGAACATAAGAGGAGAGCGTGTTCTTTCATTGTCAACTTATTCGATGCGTGATATTTTCAAAATAAACCCTTACAGTAATGTAAACAACATTCCTTAGGGGCCATATTTCGGAGAGGATATTCATTTGTTAAGCTTTTTGGGATGGGAAGTAAACATTCATATCTAGAATTGAACTAAAATTGTTTTTAGAATGTAGTATCAAAAGACACTCAAGTTACTCAGATGCAAATGACGAGACCCATATTTGTCATTAGTACTGTTGTCTCAAAATTTTGCTTAGTCATTTCGCGAAAACAAAAGAAAACGTTCGATTATTAAACAAAAGAAAACGATCGATTATTGGTCAAAAGAAATCGTGCCGTTCCATTATCGTTTAAAAGAAAATTTTGAAGAAGTTTTAAGATAATTTTGAAATTTTATTTCAATTAAAATTTTCGAGTTAGTTAACTTGGAAATTATATTTACTTATATATATATATATATTTATAAATTACCGAGTTACGAAAAATTAGTTAACTCGGGTTATGACGTCATATTCGTAACTCGGGCTCCATAACTTGGGTATTTAACTCAGGATTTCCGAACCTCTCCCTAAATGTACATAATGTGAGAAAACCATGATCATATATATATATATATACTGTACATACTACATTATGTACCAACTTCTGAGTTTCTTGGATGTATACTGTATGTATATAAAGATAATACATTTCCTAACATATGAAATTTGTGTCGTAATATATTCTTGTAGCTCATGATTTAACTCCGAACATTTATTATTTAAATTCTCATTTAAAAGACATAAAGCTATTTTTCAAAATCACCCTAAACTTTGTAACAATTCGATAGTGTCAGGTGGTTTTGATCTTTAGAATGATAGCATTTGAAAATAAGAACAACGAAACTTAATTCTCGGCGCATATATTTCAAATACATATTTATGTTTCAATAGGTTTTGAGATGTTGTAAATCTTTCTCATTTCGTATATCTATGTTGCAAGTTAAATGCAAGCATCTACAACAGATTTTAAAAAAGTTTTTGCCCACTGGGACATATTTCAATACCGTAAATCCTCAATTTAACGCCTTACGTGTCTAATAATTTTCAGGATTTTAGG
>JAULBZ010004149.1:0-15183 GCA_032360805.1 Neoturris breviconis | reverse complement strand
TTTAAAACACTTCAATAGTCAACCTAAATATTTGGTCCAAAAGAGATCCCTTTCTCTGACCGTTGATTACTTTTGACATTGATGTAAATGGGATGAACGATTCCCTGTTTTGAATTGACTCCTGTGAAACCTTTTGCTTTTTATTTTTGTAATTTTTATTTTGTTTTAATTTCTTTTTTTTACAGTTTTGCGATGTTATTTTCGTTTAAAACACTTCAATAGTCAACCTAAATATTTGGTCCAAAAGAGATCCCTTTCTCTGACCGTTGATTACTTTTGACATTGATGTAAATGGGATGAACAATTCCCTGTTTTGAATTGACTTCTGTGAAACATTTTGCTTTTTATTTTTGTTATTTTTTTTTTGTTTTAATTTTTTTTGTTTAAAACACTTCAATAGTCGACCTAAATATTTGGTCCAAAAGAGATCCCTTTCTCTGACCGTTGATTACTTTTGACATTGATGTAAACGTGGGATGAACGATTCCCTGTTTTAAATTGATAAAGTCTTTGAAACTTTTTTATTTTTCATTTTTTTAAATCATCTGTAGATAAATGTCTTGTAAACAAATATGATGACAAAAAAATTCCTAAAATAATTTAATGTCTATTTAATACTCAACGATCTTGAAGTTGATTGGCTATTACTTCCTGAATAAACCAATCAATATCAAGATCTGATTCTCCTCTACAAGTTGCCTCTTTTGTTCAAACTAGTTTTACTTGGTTACAATAGACCATTTATAGGCCAACAAGTCCATTTCTGTTTGGTGAGGCTATAAGAATATTTCCAAAAAATGTGCTTCTTCTAAAACGATTCGGTTATGCCTGATGCGATTTAGTGTATTATCCCTTCTCTTTCCTTAACAACTTTCTTCAAAATATAGTTAGGAAGCCTAGTACTCCATTCACCAAAAAGTGACGCAAGCTTGTGACGTAAAATAAAAATCGTTTATAAAAAACTAATTTTAATCATCCCAGCAGATGTATTTATAGATCGACTTTTTGACGTTCAGGACAATATAACAACTGAATCTGAGTCTCAGTCCTTAATTAAATTATCTACTCGAGGTTTCAGTGGGCAAGAACTTGTTCAAAGTCCGCAGTAAAGACGCTAGGGCATCATTACTGCTGACTTTGAGTAAGTTTTTGCCCATTGGGGTAAGACTATTGTTTAGGTTTATGAATATTGATATCAAAGCAAATCAAATAGAATTCATGGGAAATAACCTCTCATAATCTTTTGTTCATTTTAATATTTTTTTGGGATGATGATGATTTTAATAATAAAACTAGAAGCATCAAGGCTTTAACAATTTCCGCTTCTTATAAAATAGGTTAAGTACATGGAACAACAATCTTCGACGTGAATTATCGATAAAAATCTCAAGGTGTCCCCCTCCTCCATCGTGTTGTTGATTTTCTGTATGGACACAGCAAATATGAAAACCAACATTGAGGGGAAACAATGGAATATTAAGATTTGTGTTTTTATCATCATAATTTACTTCCACGATTGTAGAAGACGCTGGACTTCTTGTGACTAGAGTTAATGTGGACAGTAAATATCATATTTCCTTCAATTATTAGCTTTCTTTAGATAAGCATCTCGCTCGATAAGCCCCTCCCCTTGGATAGATACGATGTTGCGGTAAGTGCCTTCTTTTAATAAGTGCCTTCCCTAGGGACTGTCTTGAAAATGACTGTTTTTAATAAGCCTCTCCTAATGTAATAAATTTTAACGGCGGTTATTGATGATAATCTGATGTGGGGGACGTAGCACAGTTCATTGACGTTTCTCGTAATTTTCACAACATTGGAATAAGTGCATTTTTTTCATTTACCATTGGTTGCATTTACCATTGGTTGCATTTATTGATTATCATTTCAAAATTACATGGCAATGACGTCACTATGACGACACTATTAGCTGCCATTATGCTTTCAAATCTTTCAAGTCAGGTTGTCACAAGAAGTCAAGTGACCAAGTATTAAAAACATACGATGACCCTATCAATCTATGCCATAACCATATCATAACCATATCATACCATAAGCTAATTATACCATAACCATATCCTAACCATGCCATAACCATACTGTAACCATGATCATACTATAATCATACCATAATCATAACCATACCATAATCATACTGTATCCATAACTTAACATTCCATGCCATAATCATAATGATGCAATAACAATAAGTACACGATAACAATAACCAAACCGTTAGGCTCCTATTTCACTAGCTTCTACCACGAGGGTAGGAAAGGGCGACACTCTATTCCCAGATCAAGTTGACCTATTACTTTAGCATGCTGGTACTCATTTTACCGACCACGTATGGATGAATGGATGAGTCAACCATGGCACCTCACCGAGAATTTTTCTTCCGGTGGCAAATTTCAACTTTTTTGAGCGGGTCTTTTGCCTAATAATATATCTTTATTTGGAGTTTCTCGCTTTCTGTTTTCACACGAGAAACCCGTAAGTAAGCAAGCATCTCACACCAGCAAATGAGCAATTAGGAATAACAGTGCGATATTCAGACCACACGCTGCTGCCTACCCTGTAGGCACTCGACGTCGGATCAACGTCAAAACCACGTCGTGCCGTTAATCTGAAGTCTTGTGCCCAAATATGGTTTATAAAAATAGAATATCCATAAATTTCAAACCACTAATTGTTTCATATAAAAAATACTCACAGTGTGAAAGACTACCGAATGCGGACCCGCATATCCCCGTGTATATGGTCTGTGTATTGCCATATGTAGAAGCTAATACAGAGACTATATATGGGGCTATACGAGACCGCATTCGGTAGCCTTTCATACTGTGACTAAAGAGCACACCATGGCCAAACGATATTGAAAAAGTGCTCCCGTTATCGTTAACTGCTTATTATCAATGTCGTGTGGCCATTCTATGCCTACACCAAATATTGTACACTTTATAACAACACATGTGACACTTCATGAGTCAATCATAACACATCTGATTTCTAATGGACCAATCATAACACGCGTGTTTCTTCATTGGGCAAATCCGATGAAACCATATCTAAATAGGAATGAATAAATAAACAAAGAACAAAAAAGATTATGCATGGCACGAAATTTCTCTATAATCAACAGATGATAAAAATGACTTTCTACTCTCTTTCTTATTATTAGACGGAACTCTAAAAGATTTCATTGGTAGAACGTTACTATGCATAGATACAAAGAATATATTTGCCAAGTATTTATTTCTAAACTTGGAAATCTATATGTTTCCTGTGACTATCATGCTATTGAAAAGATTGGAACAGACAAATACATCCTGGTCGTTGACTTGAATACTGCAGCCGATACTTTCGTATAAGGGCTACATTGCCATAAAAGGCAATGCACATTTCTGGCCAATAGCTTTTAAGATTGATTTCCACTAGACGAAAATTCGCTGCGAAAGCCAAAAGAAGGCATTCCATTGGTAAAAATATCACATGATATGTGAAGTTCATTTCTACTAATGGGATGTTTTCTTTGGTTTTCGCAGCTAAATTTTCACCTTATGGATCAGCATCTACTCCTTATTATAGATCTATTCACAAATATTGAAAACGAGGCGTTGGCTGCTTAAGTTAGAATTTGTTGCAATGCAATAACTTGCTCTTTTTGCATGGCACTGTACAAAAAGGAAGTTATTGCATTGCAACAAGTTCTACTTTGAGCAGCCAACGCCTCGATTTTATAGCTATATACCTTTGATGTTATCCATTTTCCGTATTATATTGCCAAGTTTATTTTCCAATATTCTTATTCTTGAGTCACTCGCTCTTCTCGAAATTTCATCTGATAGCATTGGGGGTGAGTTCTTCTTTTGAAGAACAGGAATGTTAGAGAACTCTTTAAAGAAATCTGAAATTATTTAAAATAAAGAGATAAGCCCTAATGCATTTAAAGACTTTCGAACACGTTCTCTAACATGCTCATGTACACTGGATTTCTTTATACCGTGAGTGTTGTTAAATCCATGCAGCATTGATGTTCGCGCACCATGACGCGCGCGAATTTTAATAATGCGTGAATTACAACGCGCAAATTGCTCTTAGTTAATTTTCGCCAAAAAGGGGAACTTCCTGAAATTTCGCGCCATTAATTTTCTCGCGCCACGCGCCATGAATTTATCCAGTTTGACTCCTTCTGTATAGGTTTTTAGAACGATAATTAGATGTGTGAACTTAACCCTTCGTTAGTATGGGTACCCCCGGAAATTTTTTAATTCATGAGAAGGTATTAGAAGATTCAGGGGGCAAAAAGTCACAAAAGAATAATGCAGATTTTTAAAATATGTAAGAAAATAATCTCCTGAATAATAATTTTTGCTATGTTACTTTCACAGCAAAATTTAAAAATTCAGGGGGTCCACACCATACTAATAAAGGGTTAATCTCTTTGATTTTCTTGTCTTTCCACCCACTCTCTTAGGTGATTAAGTGGAAACCATTCTTTACTTTGCGAATTTAAGAGCGCGCGAATATATCTATTTTTACTGCGAGAATTTAATATCTGCAAAATATAGTGCTGCGCGAATTTATCAACATTTAAGGCAGCCTGGCATGTCATATTTCATTAGACCTCAAAGGTGTTGCTTTATACATGTTATTGTTTGACGCAAACACAAAATCTTAGATATATAGCAACGCATAGTCTATACATTCCTGACATTTGTATTTGTTTACACAAAAGTATAATAATATTATACCGTGGACGTGTTCCACGTTCGGTATTTTATTGTCAAGTTCATTTTTTGTTATCCTTTCTTCTGAATCACTCGCTCTTTTCGAAACTTGATCATAAATCATCGGGTGTGAATTCTTCTTTTGAAGGACATGAATGTAGGAGAAATCTCTAACGTTATCTGAAGTGAATTGAAATAAAAGATAAATCTTACTTATGTATTGAGATACCATAATGCTATATATGATAATGCACCAGCTTTTTCTATAACTTATGTTCGATTATTCTATTTCTTCATTTAATCAGACATGACTTATTTCAATAGACATCAACGATGATGTTTTACACCTCATTGCTTGATGCAAATTCAAAAATCAAAACATTACGTGTATGGCATTGAGTACCCGGGCATCTCTGGCCTTGGTAATCGTTCATCACTCAAAATTATAATAGCTTACCTTTGACGTGGTCCACATTTTGTATTATAGTGTCAAGTTTATTTTGCAATATTCGTTTTCTTGAATCGCTTGCTCTTCTCGAAACTTGATCAGGACTCATCGGAGGTGAGTTTTGAAGGACATGAATGTTGGAGAACTCTTTAAAGAAATCTGAAAGGAATTGAAATAAACAAATCTGATATTATCCCTTTAAGGTATTACCACCTTTAATTTTCAGCAGTAGGTAGACGAAAGTAAACGAGCAGGAATATGAGATAAACAAAGCGTTTTTGGGAAGTTACGGTTTTTTCTGTTAAATAAAGGTTGATTTCGATTAGGCGAGAAATTCCGTTGCAAAACCAAAAGAAGATATTCTATTGGTGGAAATTGACATCACACGTCATGTGGCGTCGATTTCTACCAATGGAATGTCTCTTTTGGTTTTCAGGCTGTCTAAGACCCTATGTTGAGACAATTTCATTAAGTTTGTTCTTTTCAAAGTAAAAGGATAATATGTATGACCTGAGGATAAATAAATTGGTAAAAGACCGCAGTAACGACGCTATGTTGTTCTGGCGTCTATACTGCTGACCTGGAACAAGATTTTTCACCCTCTAAGTCAATAAAGCCCTAATAATGATGTGAAACAATTACATTTCCGGGCATATCCGTATGCTCCGCAGTAAGTCAGCATCTCCCCAGCTTGATGATGTAATATTCTTAATACAGATTCAACTTGAAGTAGAGTGTTGGCCAGGGTACCTGGTCAGACGTCAAGTGTGTGGAATAGACTATCAATATATTTAAGATACTTACCAGCCCTCCATTGTTTGTTTGTTTTCTTAACTTTTACGTCTATGGAAATATACAAATTTCGTAATTAGTTCAAGAAGAACCCAGGGTATACGCGATGTCGAAAACACGCCGAATGAACGCCGTATTAATGAGGCGACGTGAAACTGACGTTGTTGTTTTTGTTTTTTTTATTAGATGGGCAGAAAACATTGTTGTCTCAGTGTGCAACAACTTTAAACAGGCTTTTTTCCACTGGGACGAGCTTGTTACGAAAAAACGAATAAATGATGGATGAATTGTCCTCTTTTCCTTTTTTATAAAACAACGCTATCAACATATTGAACCATTACAAAACTCCCTGTTCACAGACTAATTTCTACCCAATCATTCAAAATTTCTAGAAATGACCTTAAATTGAATGGTACCCCAAAACAGATTTTCACAACGTGTTATATATAAACCAAACATTGCGACTGAGTTTTGACACTGCAGTCACGTGTCGTCAGTTCGACATGGTGAAAATGTTGAAGGCACTGGATGAAACGTTGGCAAAATAAATTGCTCAGTTTTAAGAGTTCTATGTATCGAATGTGCTGTCGATGCTGGTTTTTTTAATTGAATGATATTCTTTTTTTCGCATATTTTCGGCCTAAAAGTATTTCGTTTTACGTCCCAACACTAGATCTTAAAATATATGGCAATGCATTGTTTATACGCACAGACGCTTTTCTGACCATGGTATTAAATTCACTCAAAAGTATATAATAGTTACCTTTGACGTGTTTCACTTTATTTTCCCATATTTTTTCTCCTGAATCACTCGCTCTTCCCGAAGTTTGATCAGGACTCATTGGTGGTGAATGCCCTTTTTGATCAGGACTCATCGGTGGTGAATTCCCCTTTTGAAAGTTATGAAAGTTGGAGAACTCTTTAATAACTTCTGAAATGAAAAGAAATAAAACGATGTAAGTCTTAATTGATTAAAATACTTACGACGACGTTCCCTGATGAATTCGTAAACATTACATCTGCGGCATTAAGTAACTGGTACACTAAGGCATCCCTGGCCTTGGTAATCGTTCACTCAAAAGTGTAATGGTTTACCTTTAATGTGGTCCATACTTCGTATTATAGTGTCCACTTTGTTTTTCAATATTCGTTTTCTTGAATCGCTTGCTCTTCTCGAAGCTTGATCAGGACTCATCGGAGGCGAGTTCTCCTTTTGAAGGACATGAATGTTGGAGAACTCTTTAAAGAAATCTTAAAGAAATTGAAATAAACAAAACTAACTTTATTCCTTTAAGATATTGTCACCTTTAATTACTGCTTCAACCCTTTAAATTATTGCCACCTTTAGTTTTCCGCAGTTCGTGCACGAAATTAAAAATGATTCGAGACAAACTGTAGGAATCTCAATTATTTCAGTTATATAGGCTATCTGTATATAGGTTATTTGTATATGATATTAGTATAGACTACATTTATATGTGTGCATATATGTAGGCTTTATGTATATATGTCATACTGATATGGTATAGGCTATATGTATACAAGCTATATAGGCTAAATTTGTATATACATATAGCCTATACCATATCAATAACTATGATAAAATTTTAATTATATTTTAACCTAACTTTCTGGAAAGTTTCAACACTACAGCATGGTTCATCAAAAGTTATGGAGTGCCGAGGCTTTTTAGCACACCAGGCCTTACAGAGCCCCCAAAGAGCATGTATAGGGTTAATGTTTTTAATGTATATAGGATACCATTTATTTTAAAATTAAATTATCTAAACTATCTTTAAATTCAAAAATAAAGAAATAGAAGAAAATGCAACAATGCAACAGAAGAATATATTCTCTTTGTACTAATTTCTTATTTTTATTAAAAAACTCCCTGTTATTGTATAGTCCACTAAATTTCTAATTCACAATAATGTTCTAAAGAAAATTACTCATAGTATAGTAACTATTCCATGAGCAATTTCTTTTTTTAGAGTATTATGTTTTACGACCCTTTAATCACATGACTTCTTCTTTTTCTTAAAAAATAAGAAAGGCTGCTTCCCAAAATCAAAATGGATACTTCAATTTTTAATTATTTTTGAATATATCTCTAATCAGTTATTTACTTTTTACATCTCCAAAAATTGAGAAAGAAGCTTCATAGACAATTAAAATGTCAATCAAAGATACGGTATTGAAAGTAGCCCACCAAACTAAGTGAAAGTTAAACCATAGCTAAGCACATAAATATGATTTGCATACACGCATTATATGTCAGTGTTTGAAATAATGTTGAGATAACAAAGTTTCAGTTCTTATAAACAATTGGCACATTTTGTAGAATTTGGTCAGGTCACTGTGGAAGACAGTTGTGAAATTTCACATTATGGATAAACATCCAAATTTTACATGGTAGAAAAACGTAAAAGACGAAGGAGAGATACCAAACATGACATCAGACTAGAGCGTGAAAAAATGAAACAAAGCTCCTATATGTCTAGTCACTGTGGAGGAGAGTAGTGACATTTCATATCAAGGATACACCCGAGTGGACGAAATTAAAATGTTTTTGGCGAGTCTTTCTAAATTATCGCCACGAATGCTGGTACCAAATTTCAAAATGCTAGCACTTTGGGAATATGGTCTATTAAGAAAAGCGGGACGCCGGCGACGACGC
The DNA here is from genome assembly GCA_032360805.1 of Neoturris breviconis. Lineage (NCBI taxonomy): Eukaryota > Metazoa > Cnidaria > Hydrozoa > Anthoathecata > Pandeidae > Neoturris > Neoturris breviconis. Next base: position 6,536 of record JAULBZ010004149.1, on the reverse strand, counting down.
CGCAAAGTGATAGCAATAGCCCATCCAAACTTTGTTTGGTGGGCTAGAAATTAATACAAATAAGGTAGAAGAAGCAACAAAGATAGCCTACCGCGTTTAGGAAACGTTGGGAATGTTGGAAATGTTTGAGGATGTGTTGGCTTAGATGTCGGTTGCTTAGCATCGTTTTGATCTAAAAGAAACAATAAAATGTTTGTGAAGGAATCAGTTAAAGGTTGATTTCCACGACGTGAAAGATTCGCGATGAAAGCCAAATGAAGACATTCCATTGGTAGAAATTGACGTCACTTCATGTGGGACATCAATTTCTAGCAGTAGAATGTCTTCTTAATCAATCTTAATACAACGTGAAAGACTGCTAAATATAGACCCGTATTGCTCTATATAAGGACTGTGTATTGTCATATATAGTAACAAACAGTCCGTATATGGAATTATACGAATCCATAATTTACAGACTTTCACGGACTAATAGATATTTTCACAAATGAAAAAAAGGAGATGTTTGTTATTCAAAAGCATATACTTTTTGCAAAGCAATAACTTCCCTTCTCTGCAGGAACTGCACCAATAGGAAGATATTGCATTGCAACAAGTTTATACTTTGAACAACGAACCCCCGTTTTCATCGTTTGTGAAAATGTATATTAACACCAAAATGCCATTTGATCATGATGGACTTGAATGTAGTTTTGAAATATTTTGTTTGCTCCACCACTACGCAACCATTTATTATCAAATATTTTGCCCCCGCCCCTCTCGCCCAGGTCGTTGGTGAACATTTTCAAGATAAAAATAAAATATAAGCTCTTTCCCAGTATTTCCCTTACAGCACATGATTTTTTTTCAGCATAAAAAGACGTTGTTTTGACGTTATGGGTTACGTAAAAAGAACATCCTTTTCACGATGAAGAAACGCGTACGCGAAATGTGTACTTTATTTCCTTGACAAATGCTCTATTTTGGATTACAACGTTTGGATTTACTCTAATAAATAACAAAACATATACCAATTAGAAATCTTCGATCTGATCGAAGTTCGTTCTGTAATTCTTTCATGTCTTCGTCTTTAATTTCTTCTTTTCTGAATTCATTCTTGCCATGAGCGACTAAAAGAATTTCGTAATCGTATTTTTTTTTCTCAATTTCTTAAGGCGAATTCCAAATTAAGTCAAATGGTTTAAAGTGACATCACCTTTTAGAATTAGTGCAAACGAATTCACCTAATCGAAATCCGCCTTATGGCTTCCTCTAGAATTCGTAGAAACATTCGTCTCGTGTAGATTCGCCTTTAGTTCAGTGGAAATAACGTGATTCGAATCCTCACCAGATCATTTAGAAATTTGTTGGGATTACATGATATATGATTTCGAATTATGTGAAACTCATTAGGAGCTTTTTACGGGATTTTATATTCAAAGTGTTTGAATTACATGAATTCTACTGCATTCTCCATTGAGCCTTGTTCCGCAGCTGCTGACTTTGAATAAGATTTTGCCAACACTGGTTTGTTTAGAAGAATGCAGCAAAAGTGTTGACGTCAGAACATCAATAAAACGTCTTTTCGACATTGAAAAAATGTCACTGGATTCTTCGTGTAAACACAAGCCTGTCGGCACACGACACCGAAACAACGTCAAAATGACAAGGATATTTTCATGCACAGAACACGGCTTGCACTCCGCGTGTTAGCTTACATTTTAATGCTAGGATGTCAAAAATTTGTATTACTGCGGTTATAAGAAGACTATCCCAGCGGGAAAAAACTTGTCCAGATTCCGCAGTAAAGACGCTAGAACAACATCGTAGTTACATGCATGCAAATAAATACTAACCTCTATATGCATCATAGGCTTCAGGTCCTTAAAAGAAAAAGTAGTATAATATGTAGAAAAATCTGAGAACCACGGGAAAAGGCAGGAGTTGATGTACGAAGACTCTTGCATAAAAAGGCTGACGAGACCATAAAGACACGTATAACCCACGAGATCAGGCGCGATGACATGGCGCGATGACATGGGGATATTCACAAAATTTAGCATATTGACCATGTAGTCTTAAAACTTTGTTATAAGGGAATTTTTGGGTTTCATATTCCTAGAAAAGGCACCTTGCTTCCCCTGCGTAACATTTTTTAACATTTTTAGCCGAAGCCGATGTTATTAATACCGATGACGTCTTCAAAACAAAGCACGTGTTGTAACTTTTTTTTACTCCATTGTTAGGCTGTGGAAGCCCATACAGTTCCTAGGAGTTATACGGTACCATTCTCGGTAGTCTAGAAAAATATTTCGCTAAAATAACAGTGGGAAAATGATACCGCAAAAAACACAATGACACAATGTGCAGGTCACTGCACAAAAAGGAATTTATTGCATTGTAAGTAAGTAAGTAATCGAACGTTTATTGTCCTTAGGGAATACGCATCAGTTAGTGGTTCTTCCTCCCCTCCGATTGTCAACTAAGTTAACTCTACCTTGCCCCAGACCAGCATGCGGTTAGTCAATGGCTCCTAATGGGCTGAGTACTAAGTACTGAGTATCGATTCCAGTTTCTGCAGCGCGATTTGAACCCTGATCGCACTAGTGAAAACCGAATGTGCATACCACCACACCATCGCCGCATTGCATAACACTACACCATCGCCGCAAGTTTATACTTTGGGCAACATTATTCTCGTTTTCATTACTTGTGAAAAATGGACTCCTAAATGAGTTTCACCATAAAGGATCTTTCATTTGAAGCTTGAAGCTACCCTCACTCGCGTATACTTAGAAGAATGAGGGAGGGGGACATGATAGAACTATACAAGCATTTTCATACATACGACAAAGAAACAATCCCAAATTCTTTCCAGCCAAACGCATCACCAGGAAGTACGAGTTCCAGCTTCATTATCGCAGACCAAAAGGCCGATACGAGGGATACAAACAAAAACATTTTTACTGTCGATCAATTAAAACATGGAACGACTTACCAAGAGAAGTGGTCGACTCCAAAGAAATTAATACATTCAAAAACGATGCGGATTAGCAGTACGATAATCGCCACTGCACATAAATGAAGTTATTGCGTTGTAACAATTTCTACTTTGAGTAACGAACGCCTCGTTTTCGTTGTTTTATGAAAAGGTCAATTTTATAGAACTTATTGTTCTATTTACACGTGTTTTCTACAAAAACGGAAGGTTTGGGGAATAAGTTGGCTTAATGATGAGTGGGGATCGCTCGAAAACTCCACAGGATTAAATAGGATGCGTCGTGTTTGTCGCTTTTAATTTGCAAATCATCCAATTCAAACTCCGCCGGCACGTGACGTTTTTTCAACGTAAAAAAGACGTTGTTTTGACGTTCTGATGTCAAAACAACATATTTGTTACGTTGCAAAACATCACGTACCCATTGGGAATGGAAGGTGTAGTTAGGTTGATTTTAGCCACAACAACAATAGATATTTACTCTAATAGTTTGACAGCTTCTTGTCTAAAAGACAAGAGTCTTGAGAATGAGGTGGATAATTTGGAGATAGTGTTCCGTGTCATAAATTCCGATTTCGGTTGAGTCTCGTTTTATCTTCTGACTTTTTTAGCTTGATTCCCGCTTCGATCGACTATTCTCTAGTCTATCGATTCCCGTTTTACCTTCAGTTTCTAGTTCGACTATTTTCTAGTATACCAAGGAAATTCTACCTACTTTACTCTTGTCTATCCTACTTTCGAATTTGCTATTTCTCGAAGTAAGAACCTGTGGAGGAGTGATATATATATCTAGTGAGAAAAAAGTCCGCAGTAAAGACGCTAGGACGTCGTTCAACGTAGCGTCTTTGCTGAGGACTCTGAAGAAATGTTTGCCCATTGGACAGCTTTAAACAATGCTCAAATATCTCTCCTCCACAGCTTATTACTAGCTTACTTCGTTTCTACTCAGTCTATTTAGTTTCTACTTACTTGCTTCCAAATATTGCAGAAACCATACAACACATACGATTCGAAACATATCGTTTGTTATCTTCTATACGGTGTCACTTTTTATAAAAATAAAGAATTCCTATCCGTCAACTTAAGTAATCCCAGCAAACACTTGTTTAAAGTCTGCAGTAAAGACCTTAGAACAAAGTTTTCAGCGTTGTTCTAGCGGCTTTACTGCGGACTTTGGGCAAGTTTTCGTTAAAACTAAGTAGTAATTCCTTTTATTTATCATGGAACATTTAAAACCATGATTTTAAAATACGCGCAAAGCTTTTTTTGCTGTTGAATTGACTAAATATTTTCTACAGATTGACACACTTAAAAATCGTAATAAATAAAAAAAACAACGAAATGCTTCGTTTGTATTTTAAAATCAGAATTTTCTTTTTTCGAAAATGGTGACGTTCATATTAATTTATTTTCATAATTTTAATTGTAATTAATCCCAAGTTCCACACTTTTTCAAATTAATTATTCTCTGGTCACTAGTTTATTTTATTTGATCATTATATCTATTATTTGATACATGGATTTGTCGTTATTTATTTACAATATTATTTGATCGGGTAGAAATTCCAATATATTTTACTTGTTGCTATAGGAATAGTGTAAATTCTTTTGTCTAATTTCTTTATGGTTGAACACATTAGCTAGGAATCTGCTCATTTTATGCACTCCTCGAATTTTTTATTATTGTTTTGTGTGTGTGTAAAGGCTGAAATACACCATCATTTAAAATGATGTGAACACCTGACTACACGAATCATTTGAGAATCTTCCCTTGCATGCTAAAATAAACTGTTAAACAAATGAGCGTCATAAAAATTCGAGGAAAACAATAGAGTCTATAATTTTCAAAGTATAAACTTGTTGCAAAGCAATAACTTTTCCTTTTTGTGCAGTAAATGTAAATGGTGGAAAGATATATATTTAGTTGTGTTAATGAATCTGATCTATGTTAAAGCTCTTAAATAAAAATCTACTCAAAAACACATTTTTTCATTTCCATCTTCATCAGTTGTGAAATGCCAACTTTCCAATCATCTCTTCGATCATCTTCTCATTCAGCCATATCCAATAATAAAGTTGATATTATGTTCTGAGAATGAGCTGTTTCATCGAATCTGATTAGCATTCCATTGTATACATTGTATATTTGGTTATAATGCTTATGATTTCCAAGCTCGTCCCCAGCCCCTTTTGTCTTTTTTTTATTTTTCTTGAACGAGAAAAATAAAAAAGACAAAAGGGGCTGGGGACGAGCTTGTATGATTTCTTTATTTAACCCTATTCACCATATTCAGCCTATTCAGGCCTACATAACTTTTAAATGAATGGCTTATATGACTACAAATTTTAAGACTTTTCCTACGATTTATCTAGGATCATTTTCAGGTAATTAGGGATACTTTTCCCCTAGCAACCATACTTTTGACAGGTTGTAAAGCCTGACCTGAATAGGGTTAAAGCACCACCAATACCACTTAATACTAATTCTTAATGGTTTTGTTGCAGTTTTTTGTTTATTTCTATTTTTCCAACTCCATACAAGTATGACGTTGTGTCACTTCCCATCCGTGTTTCGAAAAGGCAAGAAGCCCTGGGAACGAGGTTGACTTCCCATAAGATAATGTATGTGTGGTACTTTTAGTGATAAATCCAATTCTATGTGATTCATAACTTAATCGGAAAAACCTGTTCAAAGTCAGTAAAATAACGTTAGAACAGTATTCAAACAGCGTTGTTCTAACGTTATTTTGCTGACTTTGAACAGGTTTTTGCCGGCTGGAAATCACCTTAATAATTTACCTTGATAATAACAAATTTTCTATAATCAATTTTCATAAATCAATCACGAAGGTTGAAATCTTGCGTATGCATAAATCATTGAAATTACTACACCAGTATCTATAGAAACAACGACAATATTTATCGCTAAGTAACGCTGGTGAAGCGAGCCGTGTGTCTGCCTATTCTAATTGTAGTTATAAGTCATCCTCCCTGTACTTCCAGATGATTTCCAAGTGCAATGAGACCTGGTACAATCAAATGCGCTGCAAGTCCTCCTTATGGATGTTACAAAGTTGTTCCCTTCGTTACCTTGTAACATATGTTCCAAGCTTGTTAAGTGTGTGCGTGGACTTAGTGTTCCCCTCATAAACCTTGTTTCTCTTAACGCTTTCTTGGTCATCGTCATTGATATGGTTCGTAGGAGTCCATGAATTTTATGTTCGTCTGCTTTGCTTTAATCGTCCTTATCTATTCTCTGCTTTACTTTAATCGTCCTTTTCTATTGTCCGCTCATTCTTTAGATCGATTATATTTCCTTTTTAGCTCATCGCCAAGTTATGCAAAGTTATTAGTAATGTTCTCCATTCTTCTTATATTCATAACACCTTGTCAACACGCAACGACGTTTAAGGAATGCTATAAAGATGTAGTTCGTTATAAAGACGTTGCGACGACGAAACGACGACTTTATGACGTTCATCGGACGTTGAATGCCAGAACGCAAAAGGTTATGTGGAATAGAGGTATAAAACTTGAAATAAGACCACATAACACTAGA
>JAULBZ010004148.1:0-15187 GCA_032360805.1 Neoturris breviconis | reverse complement strand
TAAATAATTAATCGAAAGCAAGCATATTGAAACCTTGTTGATAACTTTCCTTCACGTTCTGGTTCATGTTTAGTAATACACCTGCTACATCGAATATTAAGGAAGACGTCTGCGTTCAACTTAAAACCCAGGGCTTCTTCTCTTTCTGCCCATGACTTTACGATGATTTGACGCTAAAATTTTAATTTTTGGGAAAGTGACTCCACCCTCCCCCTTCTCCCTTCCTCTCCTCTCTCCTCCTCCTCACTAACTCCAAGGTTTTTTCCAATCTCGGGGTTTTTTATATCCTATTTTTTCCAGGGTGAAGAAACCCTGGTAACGAGGTTATAAATTAAGAGAGAAAAAAATCTAGACTTTTTTTTTAAAAAAAAAATGAAGACTAAAAAATGAAGACTTAAAAAAAAAATTTGAGTGAAAAAACATTTTTTTAGAGAAAAATCTTTTTGGGAAATTTTTTTTTTTTTTTTTTTTTTTTTTTTGAAATAATTCCACTTAGGGGTCCCACTAAACGGGTCCCACCTCCACCTAGGGGTCCCGGGATCCGGTTTTCCGGTAAGCCTGTGAAACATTGATATCGACTCGAAATTGTAACCTAAAAACACGATTTAGACGTATTTAGAGTTCGCGCATGCGTGTCAAAATAATAACTTGACTTTTTTAGAAGGAGAATATCCATGTTTCTTTGTGAAATATTGATACCAACACAATATTTTAAACGAAAGTGCCATAAATATTCTATGTATTTTTTGCGCATGCCCTAAAAACTTGGTTTGGATAGTAGTGGGTCGTAGTGGGTGGTGTGACATTTTTGGGGCTAGTAGTGGGTCGTAGTGATTTTTTTTTTGGTTGGTAGTGGGTGATTAAATATCCTCTATCAAAAGTATTTGTAATTTTTTAAAAAAAAACAACGCCATGGCGTATCATGGTTTGCTATTTACATTAACGGCAGTTATATTCATTTTAGTTTCATTATATTTTTAAATATACTTCCGAGGCTTGCAACTTTTTAAATGATTTATTTAAAAATAAATTGTGATACAGAATATCTAAAGTCGTTAATTTTCTCTGCTCGTTAAAGTCGTTACCTTGACAACAGGACGAGTATTTTTGAGAGAGGAAGTAAATTAGTTTTGAAAATAATGTAAAATTTTATTCAGAGATATGAGCATTTTAAGATTTCAAGTTTGTTCAGTATAACTAATTAATTCATACAAAAGATTCATTTGATCTTAATAGGATCTTAAAAATTCACATAATATAATACATGGAATGGTGTCTTTATCAAATAAACGCCCCTTGTAAGAGGGGGCGTTTAAAAGAGGGAGGCGTTTATTAAATATTTTAGTGTTTAGGGGGGCGTTTAATCGAGAGGGCGTTTAAAAGAAGAGGGCGTTTAATCGATGCATTACGGTATTTGTATATATAAAATTAATTGGAGTGGAAAAGTAAAGGAAGGGGAGGGGAGGATACTCAGACTAAAGTAGAGGCGAAGATCAATATGCTAGAGTATAAAAAATATCTGAGTATAGATATTCACAAGTAACTACTGCAAACAAGTAACCTGTGCATATATCTTTTAAATATTTCTCTCCACGTAAAAGTGAACGTAGAACCTATCATTTCGTTCTTTGTCAACGTAACTGCCAATTCAAAAATGTGTTTCTCCAATATTCAAATACTACACATAAATGAAACTCTCCACAACAATGTGCATTATAATGCTCCTCACGATGGAAACAACGCTTGAAACGAAATATGCTTTTGCCAAAGAAAGTAAGAAAGTGCTATAATCTAAGCAAAACCAATCAACCAACTTCTTCGAAAAAATATCAAAATAAACAGCAGCGCCACAACGGCCTTGAATTTTTTCTTTTTTTTTCCCGTTTTCGAACAATATTAATTCTTTGTATTCGTTAGTGTTCGAAATTGCCGTAATCACTAATCGTATAGTGAGTAGTTCTCATCTAAACGCTCTGCACTCAGATGGCAAGTTTTACTAAGCTGTTGCTCAAATAATTCCCGTGGCCGCATTTCCGCCGTAACTGCGGTATTTCACCATGAGCTCCCGAAATTTACCGTTTTGTGCTAAAATTCAAACAACAGCCTTCCTAGGCTAAAAGAAGACATTCCATTGCTAAAAATCGACGTCACACGAACGAAGTGTGTCAATTTCTACCAATGGAATGTCTTCCTTGGCTCTCGCGACGAACTTTTCGCCTCGTGGAAATCAACCTTTACTTCCCGATGGTCACGCAACGTGGGGTCAAGATTGGAACAACGACGTGATGTCACAATAGCATCATATTAACGTTGTCTCTTGGGTTATTATGACTTCAAAATATTATCAAAAGTTCTGAACATATGCTATAGCATTGTTAAATATCATTGCTTGAAATGAGTACACTGTACACTTCTCCACATTGATAATTTGCTATTTTTACAGGAGTGCAAAAAAAAGTCTAGTTGAAAAAGCAGAATTACAATAGCCTATACAAATTAAAAACATCCAGCCTAGTTTTACTGATCATAAAAAATAGCTATTACGAAAAAAGTGTAGAGTGAATCCGAGCAAAGAATCTTACAGGAAGAACCATCAATCACATTCACGTTCGTTGATATAACCCTCTCTACACAGGCCAAATGAATGCGTATTTTAAAATTTCAAATCGACCAGACCAGTACAAACGTGACGTGTTTAATATGTCGGAAATTCGTCGTTTCGACGCCATTTCGATATTGTTACCCGGAAGGGTAATAACTTCATTGAGTTCCTCTGAATCTGCAACAAACAAAAAAAGAAGCCAACCAGACGAACTATTTAAGTAGGTACATAACAAGATTAAATTAAGAAGATTAACCAAAGGTTTAAAAATTCTTGTTTCCTAATAACATCACGCGGAGTGTCAAGCTACTTTACGGATAAACTTAAAAACTAAAACGACCAACAATTAAATCATTTCTAAAATATTTACTTTAGATAGCTACCCACGGTGCGCAAGAAGTAAATAAAAATATCAAAACAAAAGCATGCGTGAATCGGATTAGAAAGAAGTCAACTTAAAGTATGGATATAACTAACTCGTTGAACATTCTTCTCAATATGAGCAACCATAGCTACACAGAAGTGATGAACGTTCAACATGAATTCACTGGAGAGTTCCAGAGAAATGTCATTATCTTAATATGCATCAGTATCCTTATCATCACAGTTAACGGAACCGTCATATCAGCTTTCATTATTGACAGAAATATACGTCAACGACCAGCCAACGTGTTGATATGCAGTCAAGCATGCATTGATCTATTTACTGGCATAGTGTATATTCCAACGTTCCTACTAGAGGCGTCACGTCGTGTAAATAACGTCACTTTATTTTTGACCTGTTACATGCTTTTCTTGTCGCTATTTAATTTACTAGCGTTATCAACAGACCGATACCTGGCACTCTCAAGGCCGTTGTTGCATCGTCGAATGATTGATTTGCGTCGAACAATAAAACTGGTCATGCTCATCTGGTTGATCCCTTTAGCGCTAACATTAATTCCGATAACATGGTGGTTTCAACCAGCAGAATTTAAACATAAAGCAGATAGGATTTATTTGGGTATTGTGTGGTTGTTTATGCTTGTGTTGGTTGCAGCGATGACAGTACTCTATTTGTTTGTCACGAAAAAAGCACGGCGAACAATACGATTCAAACGACAATCGATTGCGAACAGATCACAAACAAAGACAGCTGCTTTAGCACGTAAAGAATTACGAGTTGTTCACCTATTCGGTCTCTTGCTGTTTTTCTTTGTTGCTGCATACTTGCCAATCCTCTATATGAATCTGTGCGATTTTATTGGTCAAGTTAAATACATTCCGCATGTGCTAGAAATCATTGGGTTCTACTCGCTTTTATTGAACAGTGTCGTCAATCCAATCCTGTGTATATACTTAAAGAAAGACTATCTACTAGTCATAACAGCTGTTACATGCGCCAAGAAAGTGTCGCGTTTAAGAAATCTGAGCAAAAAGTTATCATTCAAAACTTCTGACAGTGATATTGAAGATTACGAAGGCGGAGAATGTACGAAAGAATCTTACCATTTTACCGAAATGTCAAATATCAAACCATCAAATGACAACAGTAGCCAAAACCATGAACGGAATAACAATGACGAAAAGGATCTGTTCATACAAAACAATTCAACATCGTGAGGAAGAGTGCTTTGGCCAATAGAAAAGCTTAAAAGTTCGTTAACTAGAACTCTTCTTCGAACATCTCATTTTGACATGGTACATCACGCTCTTATTTTACACCATGTAATTATTCGAAATGGCGTCGCGGCGCTTACCGTAAATGACCGTTTTAATGCTCCTCTCGTTTAAAATCCCAGAGCCAAATGTTTTTTCTCCCGATCTGAATTTACATAAACACCAGGGGCGTTCAAACGAAATTCGTAAATTTTCCTATGTTAATCCCCTAGTTATTATCTTCTTTATAAAGTTTTTTCCATAAAACATTTGAATTCAAATAGTAGCTAAATACAAAAAACAACAACAAACGCCCAGAGTAAAAATTGAATTTTTAATTAAACGCCCAAGGCATTAAAGAATCATTCACGGTATTAAGCTCTTTTTTGCTATTATTAGGGTGGCGCTAATTCGTATAATTACTCATTATACGATCTTGTTTTTTATATACATATATATAAGCAATGTGTTAATCAATAGAACCAAAACATAAACAGCATGGATCCAAAAAAAGTAACAAGCAACAGTAATATACATTATAAAATAAATGAAACGCTGCTCTGTACGTGTGAACTGACATTTCAAATGTTCTTCCTAATAAAAGGAGTTTTGACCCTCTTTGGCCTGAGATGTTTTACTCTTGCAAGTCTGGTGGAGGAGGGGGGGGGGGCATGGCACCCCCCCCCCCCCCCCCACCTTGTCATTTTTGATGAAGATATGCTACAAACCTAAAACTTGACATAATTTTCTGGCTGACGTCATTAGTTCTGATTAGTTCTGCTGTGACGTCATTAGTAACACATAGTGATACGAAATTTTTATCGATTTTTCTTCAAAACATTGACAAATTTAAAATATCTGATTACTAAAGTTTTATAAATGATTTTTAAAGGGAACCCAGGGTGAAAATACAAGTTGAGTTCATATTGAAGAACTTGAAAAATAAATAACGTTGCTTTTTATTTCATGTAAAAATCATTATCGGTTCTCAAGATATTGCATTTTAGAGGTTTTTAAAAAAATTAATTTTGATTAATTTATGCGTAAATTATGACATCATAGTTTGGTAGTCCTTATACAGCATCGTTGTATATAACATTCTTCTTCGCAGATGGTGGAAACCAGGGAAAATCTGTCCAATGAGAAAGATATCAGAGTACATTAATACTGGCCCTTTGTGGAGCTCGTCAATACTGGGGAGTCATTTTTGATGGAATCATGCTGTAGTGTTGAAAGGTCAACACATAATAAACATTTTAGGATAATTATTTTTTGATGACATTATTACTTATGATGACGTCATGAAGTCAAAACAGATTGTGCAAAAAAAACCAAAGCAAGCAAAAATGATAATAAAAAAAAAATCCGAAAAACTTTTTAACCACCTGTCAAAAATCTGGTTGCTAAGAGAAAATTACCCCTAATTAACACAAAAAAGTTTTTCTAAAATGGTCCTACATAAATTACAGAAAAAGTCCTAAAATTTCAATAAGCAATAAGCAATTATTTCAGGAATTATCAAAAAAAGGTTTAAGAGCGGGGTCCCCCCCCTCCCTCATTAAAAATGGGGTTAAGGGAAGAAACAAACGCGGATGAAATAAATGCGAAATTAAAGAATGCGAATTTGCCCCGAGTTCGCCTTCCTTAGTTCGATATATTTCAAGATTTTCAAGTGATTCGCTTGATTTGTTAAATTACATTACGAAAAACAGTGTTTGATTTTTTTTAAACGAATTAAGTACCAAAAAAATATTTTTTAATTACTGATTCGCAATCTTTAATTCCACAAAACCAAAAAATATTGCTCATTTGCATTCTTTAATGCCGCAAAATGTGCTCGTTTCGACACTGAATAGAAGATAAAATAATAAACCGTCAAAACAAAATCTTTCGATAATTGATTTAGCGGCAAAAATAATAATTAGCTATGAACGTCGAAGAAGTTATAAAAAAGGGGAATCGATTCGGTGTTGGTTTAGACGTCGTTTATTCGTTGCTAAGATTTCACGCTTAGTTTAGCGTATATGTGTGTGATATATCTAACATTTATTTTATTGGAGGTTATAAAATTTTCCGGGAAATGTTTGTTAAATATTTTTATTATTGTTATTCTTTCAGTTCTATTAGGGCGGAGTTTTTTTAAGGCTCCGTAATTCCTGTTTGGATTGGGTGCAACGAAACTATTCTTATCATTACTTACTATTTTGCCATAAGAATAAATTTGATGAAGTCAGCATTTACTGCTGACGTCATCATAAACTATTGCAATATAGAAACTCTGTTAAAAATCCTTTTTTATAAATTTTTACGACTGTTTGATAACGAAAGTGGGTCTAAATTATTAATGCTGATTACAGCAATTTTGAAGGCATTCTTTGGTGATACTTTTGATGACAGCGTTTTTAACTCTATACCTACTGCCATGCCAAACAACCGATTACCATGGTAACAGGTGGCCACTATCAAAACGTTGTTCTAGCGACTTTACTGCGGACTTTTAACCACTGGTATACAGGCGGAACGCGCCTGGCAATCAACGTCAAAAAGAAGTAGAATTATCTTCTAGACGTCAAAGACATCTTATCGCCGTTGATTCGCCTGGTTGTATTGAATGATGTAGTCATTAATACACCAGTGCTCGCAATAACAGCAAATAATCACTGTACAGAAGTAACTCAAACAACCCTCCTATACAATGATTATTTACTCTAATTTCGATCACTGTACACCTTAAAGAATAAAACGCAGTAATGCTTTGCACGAGATTATTTGTACAGTATATGATTATGGAAATAAAGAAAAAAATACTCCCTGGTATTCTTCATAGTCCTTTTCCGTTTTTGCTAAAAAATTCTTCAAGTAAGATGACGTCATCAAGATTTGTTTCAGCTTATTATATTCGATGGCCACTGCATTGATATTTTGACCGGCAATGATGCACATTTCTTCTGTATCGGTTTTCATACAGGTTTCAATATTTTCAAACAAAAAGCGAATTGCGCCCGAAAACGTATCTATAGTAAGCGAGTCAATAGTTGTCTTTCTTAATCGTAGCAAGGTGCAATATAGTGAAATCGTTTCCAACTTTTCATACACACTGGCACCATTCTGATTTGATTTCAAATACGAATTTGTGACACTATTCAGTTCCGATAATAGTTCATCTGATAATACACTTTCTGCAAAAAGATTTGGTTCCAAAATAGTTAACTGGTGCAACAGATGTACGACGTTGTCAAAATCACCATGGTAATGTGATGCATCAAACGTCTTCACAAGGCTGGAGAAGTAATCTGAGTATAACTGATGACAATGGTTCTTTAAAAGGCTTTTTCTCATATCATCTTCAGGCAACAGCTGCGAAACACACGGTGTTATACCGTTTAGAAGAACCACAGGTTTATCATCCACAATTGAACCTAAAACAGGTTGAATTTGCAGTAGTCACAATAAACCCTGTTTCACACGTAGCCCAGTGGTTAAGGCGGATTTCCACTAGGCGAATTCGTTCGCACGTATTCTTAACAAAGGCATTACATTGATTGGAAGCGACATCGCCTGCCGCCTTTAGAGAGTCGAAATAAGAACTAATTTACCCCTAACTATATTTGGTACCGTTGGAAGCGCAATACAACTCCCAATATAAATTATCAAGACAATGCGAAATTCTTGCAAAATTTAGGAGTTTTAACTGGGTAGAACTGGGACGAAAAGCCTTAAACTTTGATTAGCTAGATAAACTGAGTGAAAAATCGAATTTGTTCTAAGAGTCTGGGTACTAGGCTGCTAGAAACAACAGAATTTGTCGAGGTTCCTAAAAGACCTAAGATCCTAAGGCCTAAGTCTTAAGTCTACTCGATAAATCTCTAGAGTATCCCCGAAGTCGTTTTATTTAGTTATGTTTTACATTGTGGTTTGTATTTTACGTCGAAATTCGTAAAATGTCTCATAATTTATGTGGAGGGTTGCCTGAAAATATCGATTTTGTCAATTTCTGGCCAAAATATGCATTTAGGATGTTTTTTTGAGATTTCGACCCCATGAAATTATTAAAATTTTGCTCTAAGTCCAAATTTCAACTTTTTGCAAATGCCACATTTTCAGAATTACGAAAATCATTTTTTTTTTTAAAAAAACCCTGAAAATTCTTGTTTTTTGCATCCTAAGTTATAGAACGACCCAAAAGCCGCCAAAAATATCGCAATTTAGACGAGAATGACTGAAGATTCAGACAACCCCGCCAACATAATATCAAAAAGCTACAGTGCATAGCTACACAGACAGTATACAATATGCAATATACATACGCTATACATATATTCTTTTATGCTATAAAGAAACCGCGTACAAAATGACTTGTTTCTATCATCTGTTAGAATTAAAAAAATAAATGAATACTAGACCATAGAAAAATGCATAGAAGAATATGTTCTTTCAAATACTTTCTTTTTTTTATTAAAATACTTTTCATGTAATTTTCCTAAATACTACTAATTCAAACTGTGAATACAGGTAATTATTGTTATAAAAAAGGAAGAAGCTTCCCCAAAATACAAAATAGATGCCAATAAAAATTGGTTAGATTTTCATAGAAAGAAAAAATGTCAAAAAATTGTCTCTACTTCTCCCCTTACCATTTAAGTTTGGACATTTTCTTAAATGTGATCAAATCCACATAGAAATCAAACTTAGTCAAATTAAGTGCAAAGATTTCGGACATTATTAACTCGGACGTTTTTTCACCTAAATTTCGGACAAATTAAAAGTTAGTTAATTTTTTATGAATGTTTCTTAACCCTATTTCCACTGCACATACTTTTTTTCATAACTTGTGAATGGGCTTATACGACTAGAAATTTTAGGATTTTTCCTATAATTTATCTAGGATCATTTTGAAAACAATTTTGTTTGGTAACTAGGGATAATTTTCGCTTAGCAACCAACTTTTTGAGAGGAGGTAAAAAGATATATATATACCATATATGCGTTTTCGCGTTAACGAATTTTGACGGCAATGTACATAAAAAGCTTCAATGAGATCTGGAAGAATTGAACATAGTCTGTGGAGAGGCTAGTTAGTAAGTGTTTTATGCCTTAGTAGTATCACAATGTGGTATTATCCCATAGAGAATAGTTGATAATTACTATACTAAATTATAGGGGATTTTATACAATTTTGAGGGCTCACATTGAGCATAGCCAAAACAACCATAACCTAACTCTTATTTGAGATTATTTTCCAAATGTTTTCCAAATGTTCCTATGGTATAGTGCAATTATGCTGGCTAAGCAGGCCGTAAAAAGAAATTTTTTTCTTCATCATATGATTTTTAGTATCAGAGAAAAGGGCACAAAATTTAAGCAAAATAGAGTTCTAGATCCTTTTGTTTCGTTGAAATTCTGAGTAAGCAATATTTCAAACGTTAATAGCTCTGGAAGGACCAATGCACAGACATGCAACCAATAACTTTAACCCTTTACATATATTATGAGACATTTTTCGAATTTTGAACAAACAATACACACTACGGGTAAAACATAAATGCGGAAAATGACCACTAGAAGTCCCTAGAGACTTAGGGCTTGGATCTTAGTAGGTCTATTTGGAAACTCGACAAATTCTGTTATTTCTAGCAGTCTAGTACTCAGGCTCTTGGAACAGATGCGCATTTTCATGCAGTTTATCTTGCTAATCTAAATGTAAGATCTTTTGTCTAAATTGAAATTCCGAAATTTTGTGCAAATTTCTCATATAATTATGTGAGGGATTATAGCTACAAACTGGAAAGTTTAGTACAATTTTATCAAACATCAAACATGTACAATCGAAGGTATGGTATTGAAGAAGCCTGTCAAACCGAGCAAAAGTTTAGATATCTATGTATATTGTATTTTGTATATATTATATATTATATAGCATATATACAGTAGCTATATATAAATATTTTATATATTATAAATAGTGACTATGACTATTCGTGATTTTTTGCGAGACTGAACTTTCGCGAATGGATAGTATTGGCTTTTTGTTGAAGCACATAAAATATGATTTACATAAAGCACATAACAGTGTTTCAAATATGTTTTTATTAAGATGGTTAAACTTCAGGTTAAATAAACAATTGAAAAACATTAAATAATGTCAAGCCACTATGGAACAGAGTACCTTAAGGGAAGAAATTTTGGCGGAAAGAAAATTTGGCGGATTTGGCGGTTTTTGCCCAAAACAGCCAAATTAAATTCTCGCCAAATTTAAAAATAATCATCATTCGCCAAATTTATTTCCCGCCCCATTAAAAAATTTTCGTCATCCGCCAAATTAAATTCCTGACAAATTTAAAAAAATTGGTCTACCGCCAAATTAAATTCCCGCCAAAATTTCATCCCTTAAGGTAATTAGTCAAATCCCCTTATTACAGATGGATATCTTTTCTTTCAAATGATGACCAAAAGAAAATCGCTTATCAAGGAAAAGACCCAAATGTTTAGCACAATCTTCTTTAATAAGTGAATTATAGATAATCGGCGGTTTGACCGTATAAACCTGTTTTCTTAAGAAATAGACTTCAACTGCTTGTTTCTTCGGATCTGGATTAAATGACATATTACACTGATAGGCCCAGACAGATATCTTTGATAAGTCAATGTTTATCTTGTTTGCACACAAAGCAGGGTCACGAACTGTAGAAAACATAGAAGTGTCATCTGCAAATATTAATCAATGGATTAAGACATCGATGATGAGATATGGCTATAGGTCCAGTTAATGGTGATATTAATATGTTTTGAACACAGAATGCGTGCGTACGTGCCAATTGCACCTCCAGATATTTCATAACACTTGTTTAGATAAAATCTCCCCGAAAATCATAAACTCTGTTACATTAAAACCATGGTACATAGGCTTGCGTATGGACCGCAATACAAACCGCGCTTTTGGTAGATATCCACATCTCGCGCACAGAAAGTGAATACACTGCGAACGATCGTAACCACCAAGGTTATGAAAACGTATTCGTTCCATATTTGCTAGGAGAGTATAGAAGGTTTATTTGAAAGTTTCTGTTAACGAGCTTGCAAGGACCTTTGTGGGTATTCATTTAGAGATATTTATTTTCCATTTAGGTGATTCTCATATTTGTTGTTGTGGAATCTCGTTCAGTGGTCCTTCTTACTTAACTAAACACGTGTTGTGGTGCCGTAAACGAAAATCTAATGAAAGTAAATCGATAAAAAGAGAACGTAATCGAGACAATATAGTTAACAATGTTATTGAAAGTAATGGTGACACACAAAATGATTGGAAAAAAAAGGATCTTAGTAAACAATTTGAAAGTAAGGATTCGAAAGTTGGAACTAACAGAAAGCATAGCTGTAATGCATGTGGTAAAGCGTTTACCAATAATAGTAATT
Source organism: Neoturris breviconis (assembly GCA_032360805.1). Taxonomy (NCBI): domain Eukaryota; kingdom Metazoa; phylum Cnidaria; class Hydrozoa; order Anthoathecata; family Pandeidae; genus Neoturris; species Neoturris breviconis. Next base: position 3,534 of record JAULBZ010004148.1, on the reverse strand, counting down.
TGAATCAGCATATGAGAATACATAGAGGTGATTTGTTTACTTGTAATAAATGTGATAAAAAATTTACAACATCTCAACTTTTGAAAAAACATATGAGAATGCATACAGGAGAAAAACCTTATAAATGTAATGAATGTGATAAACGATTTTCACAGGTGGGTAATTTGAAAAAACATATGAGAATACATACAGGTGATTTGTTCACTTGTAATAAATGTGATAAACAATTTACAACATCTCAACAATTGCAACAACATATGAGAATACATACAGGAGAAAAACCTTATAAGTGTAATGAATGTGATAAACAATTTTCTCAAGTTGGTAGTTTAAAAAATCATATGAGAATACATACAGGAGAAAAACCTTATAAATGTAATGAATGTGATAAACGATTTGCAGCTGTGTGTAATTTGCAACAACATATGAGAATACATACAGGAGAAAAACCTTATAAATGCAATGAATGTGATAATCGATTTTCACAAATTAGTAATTTGAAAAAACATATGAGAATACATACAGGAGAAAAACCTTATAAATGCAATGAATGTGATAAACAATTTACACAGGGGGGTGAATTGAAAAAACATATGAGAATACATACAGGGGAAAAACCTTATAAATGCAATGAATGTGATAATCGATTTTCACAAATTAGTAATTTGAAAACACATATGAGAATACATAAAGGTGATTTGTTCACTTGAATGAATGCGATAAACAATTTACAACATCTCATAGTTTGCGAAGACATGAGAATACATGCAGGTGAAAGACCTTATAAATGTGATAATCAATTTACATAAATTGGTAATTTACATAAAACATATGAGAATACATACAGGTGTCAGGAGGGTGTAATTAATGTAATGAATATTTTTTATGAAAATAATTTTAGAATATATATAATGTTGTACAATTTGTTTACAGTTTATTGTGTGACAAAATAAGTTTGCAAAATTTCCAATGCTTTGAAAAACATAAAAATCCACTTGTTAAATGTATACGAGTGTAGTTACATGAACAGCTTAAAAATGGATGTTTCTAATTTGTGAAATGTGCGTAAATTTTTTTGAAGTATGAATTATGCATGGCTTGCACTTACAAGATTGTCCAAGAAGATAAAAAATTATTACCATTTCCTTCCAAATAGCGTAAAAGGTTAGGCGGTAAACCTTGTGCGAAAGCCAAAATAATATATTCTATTTGGTGAAAATAGACGTCACACGTTGCATGACGTAATTTCTCTAAAGGGAACGTCTTCTTTTGGCTTTCGCACGGAATCCCCCGCCTAACAGAAATCAACCTTTAAACTTACATGCGCAGGTTCGTCTAAATCCCTATATTAGAAGAGAAAATGAGAGAATGGTGACGACAACATGTCACACGTGACAGTATATTATATCCCAGATTGCGTCGATGAAAGGCGCGAAGAGACGTTTCTACCTCTTGTCGATTTGTACCTTTGAAAGTGAAAAGATACTACTTCAATGTCACAAATTTTTGCGGGCATAAATCTTCGCGGTTTTTGGACAGATCCGCGAAATGTTCTTCCCCGAAAACATAACTTATGTGGCCAACCGCGAAAATACTTTCCCGCAAAACGGGATTAAGTGTACAAATAAGTTGATATTAGCAGATCGATCTTTCTTCAGAGTATTTTGATACATTTGATGACGAAGTAAAGATTAAATACCAATGGGGGTTCATGTTATGATTATTTTGCTAAAATAATTCCAACGAAAGAAAACTTTTGTGACAATTATCGAAAATAAATTTCCACGACGCGTATTATGGCCATTCGCTAAGATTTATTGAGTAAAATTAATTCCCCAAATGCTTTTTTTCTGGGTTTTTTTCGTGCAAATTCGTGATGGCAAAGTATTTTTTCCATTTTCTTATAGAATATACATGTTATATCGAAAGGCACTAGAATATTTTTAAAGGTTTGTTTTGCCAGCTGGTTAAGGTAAATCTAGGAAAAAATTCTCTCAAAGCAAAAGTTCAAATTTTAATTTCAAATCTTAATATTTCATAAGTTGGAGTTTAGTAGGCATGTTTTTGATATTTTTAAAGCTCGAAAAAAATATTTGTGAAAGCGTGGTGGATTATAGCTGTTGTACCTCACTCGAGCTTGTATTAGTTTTAACTATTTCTAAGTCTAGGTATGCGGTATACCTTAAGTGTATTAATTTTCGCGCGGATTAAATTTCGCGGATTTTAGGATGCTCCGCGAAACTAAATCCTCGCGAAAAATCTAAAACTTATCCTTCCGCGAAATTAAATCCCCACGAAAAATCTAAAACTTGGCCGTCCGCGAAATTAAATCCCCGCAAAAAATCAGTTAGAGTTTGAGCTCGAGTCGTCAAGGTTAATGACAACAATTTTTTGTTTTTTCTTTTGAATTTGTACATCTGCTTGACTTTTGAAATCTCGATTTCGCTTTAGTTTTTGGTGCACCAGTGATTTTTGGTTGTTTTCTTTTACAGACAGTACCTTGAATTTGAATATCTAAAAATGATTCCACAATTTCTTCCTTTTTTGGCTCAACACCCAGACGTGAACACTAGAGATAACAAAGATGACTCGGAATCAGAGTACGAGCTTGATATAGAAGAAGATAGAAATTTTTTTGTCTTAAATTATTTGTAAAGTCCTATGTTATTGAAATGTTCTTCATGTTCAAAATATACTGAGTTTTCTCAATTTTTATCTAACTGCGAAATTAAATCTCCGCGAAAACCCCAAAATTTGGCCATCCGTGAAATTAAATCACCGCGAAAAATCAAAAATTTCGTCGTCCGCGAAATTAAATCCCCACGGAAAATTAAAAAATTGGCCGTCCGCGAAATTAAATCTCCTCGAAAAATCCGAAATTCGGTGTCCGCGAAATTAAGTCCGCGCGAAAATTAATACACTTAATATCTTACAGAAAATATTAACAGATGCTGTTATGCCTTACTTTTTTTTTCATTTTTGGTGCCAAAAAGAATAATAAAAAGCATGCGAACCTTTGGAAGTGCCATTTTGTCTTCTGTTTTGAACGCGGCTTGTTATGACAGCCGCGCATGCACGAATCACTTTCTAGAACCTGAAAGTGTTATGACACCATAAAAATCATGGAAAAAGCGACATAAGTAAGTAAGTAATTATTTATTTCGAGTTGGATGAATACAAAAGAAGTTTAGTTTACAAGAAACTAATTAAATCCAACAACAAATTCATAAAATAAAACTATAAATTATAACATAAAAATATAATAAATTATGATCAAGAGCAAATTTTACAACGACAATAAACTTTATGTGTCTTCTGAAATTTATTCAGAGATACGGCTTTTTTTGATGACTTTGGAAGATGACTCCAAGCCGATGCTCCTCTGAAAACGACTGAATCGTAGTTTTTACTTGCGGTATGAGGCTACCAGGTTGAAGGCCGTAAGGACATTCTTTAGTAGAAAACATATTCCACATAAACTCTGGGTTTAGTGAATTTAAAGACTTGTAAATTTCCTTCAAAAGAACCAAAAGG
>JAULBZ010004146.1:0-15189 GCA_032360805.1 Neoturris breviconis | reverse complement strand
GTGTTTTAGAAGGAACTCTGGAACTCTGCTGCGCTGTGTTTTAGCAGGTAGACAAGTGGGGGACGTTAAATCGTGAACCCCAAACACAATGACTGAGCTTTATATAGCATTGATTGAATCATGATTGATTTCAGTGATATATACGTACGATATACAAGGTTAAATAATTATGCTTCAATGAAGAAAGAACGAGAGAAAAGTGTTAGAAAAATAGCTTTATGCGGCAAAAAGTTTAAAAAATCGTTATGTGCGATATAAAAAGCAAGCATGCGCGCGTTTAAATACATTCCTATAACCAATTTGGAGGAGCGTATTATTAATTTCAACTTGCGCAGCCGACCCAGTGGCACTCGGCCGTCTAATCAACATCGAAAAGACTTTGTTTTAACGTCTAGTGCCTTCAAGGTAATAACACACACATCCCTCACAACTCGAATTCATTTTGTACCAGGTAACAGTGTATTCATTCTTATATAGATGGACTGGTTCAAACACAAATCCTCACAATAACGCTGGTCAAGGTCGAAGAGGTACTGACCGTAGTAATGTTGTACTTCTCGCAGCCCAAATATATCCTGAGGGAACACCTGGTGAAGCTGTTGAAGAACATTCGAAACATGGCCATTGGGGTAGAAGTTATCCAGAACATTTAAAGAAAGCAAACTTATTAGGTTTACTTCCTCAAGATCTAGTCAATTTAGCTGTTCTATCTCCTGGTAAGAGTTTTTTACGTATCTCCCTTTCGTGTATCAGTCGATAAAAATTTGTTCAAAATTTGTCCGCAGTAATTTTTCAATGTTGTTCTAGTGTTTTCCCAGCGGGGGAAAAAGCTTGTTCAAAGTCCGCAGTAAAGACGCTAGAACAACGTCGTTCGCCGATGTTCTTTACTGCAAACTTTGAACAAGTTTTGCCCAGTGGGTTTACTCCGGACTTTAGTTCGTTCGTTTTTATATCTATAGCTTTCTGTATTATGTAATAAAATAAATTGACGTATAGATTTAATCATATGTTTTAACTCAGGCCTTTTGGGGGCTCTGTAAGGTGTTTTTGCCACTTGTCAAGAATATGGTTGCTAGGAGAAGATCATCCCTAGTTACAAAAAAATGTTGTTTCTTTAAATGATCCTAGATAAATTGTATAAAAAGCCCTAAAATGTTTAGTCATACAAGCCATTCGTTCAAAAATTATGAAAAATAATATGAGATGGGGGGCTATTTTAGCCCTTCCCCCTCACCGCCCCGCCCCCGCCCTCTGCCCGAATATGGTCAAAAGTTATACCGTCCTTCGGTATTATACAAGAACTTCGTTTTCAATAGTTTCTTGGCATAATGAACCGTAGTACTATAAGTTACTCAACACAGATATCGTTGTATCCTCCTCTTTATTTGCAAAACTGAGATTAGCATTTAACGGAGGTGTTTTCCAAGTTTTATATCTTTATTATAGGTCAATTCCGTGGTGAGTTATCAGAGCTAGATGACGCTGGAACATATTTTGATCTTCCACCAAGAAAAATAACAAAAAATGGAACATATCACTATATGTGTACGAGAAATAATAATTTTACCAATCGATCTCAAAAAGGAAAAATAGTTGTAAAAGCGAAGTAAAGAATATGCACTAATGCATCAGTGATGACTGTTGATCAGATCATTGCAAGAACTTCATGAGATCATGATCACACTGCAGCACTCGATATAGGGACCTTACTGTACTGAGTCAACGATCTTGCAATCCAACGCAAGTTCGTTTACCTACCCAGTAGGCAAAATTCTGTTCAAAGTCCGCAGTAAAGACGCTAGGACAACGTTTTCAAAGTTGTTTTAGCGTCTTTACTGCTGACTTTGAATATGTTTTTGCCGACTGGTAACACCTTTTCTATGCAGTTTTTATTGAATTTGATCAAATAATATATTTATTTCATTAAATCCAACAAAATAAAAATTATTTTTGGTACGACCAGAGATGATCCCTTCTTACTGGAAGTTATTGCGTAATTTTGTATTTTTGAGATACGTTATAATTTAAAATTATAGGTTTATTCTTTTTTTAGTTCAATTGAACATCACCTGAGTGTTTCAAAAACTGTTTTACAACAAAGAAAAAATTCCTAAATTTCATTAATTTCCCAGCGTCAAATTTTACGTAATATTTTTAAGAATTGAATTTTTAGGGTCACTACACTGTTTTTATATAAGAAAGTACTTTAAGAAACTGGGGCCTCGATTTACAGTAAAAATAAGAAAGAAAGAAGAAGAAATTCTTTAACTCTATTCAGGATGAGCTTTCGGAGGCTCTGAATTGATGAAGTGCCTCCCCCTACACAACTTTTGATTGGAACACGCTATAATGTTGAAACATTTCAAAAAGTTAGTTCAACTTTGTGACACAATTATTTTTTGATGACGTCATCACTTATGATGTTCTCATTAGGGCCAAACAGGTGGTGCAAAAACATTTTTTTTTTGGTGAAAACATTTTTAGCCACCAAAATTTTGCCAGAATGTTTTTCAAGCAAAAATAAGACGAAAAACATTTTTTTACCAGAAAAAGAAACTTTTAAAATGATCCTAGACAAATTATAGGAAAAGTCCTAGAATTTCTAGCCGTAATAGTTCAGAAATTATGAAAAATAAAGAATGACAGGTGCTTTACAAGATCATTTACAAGATCATGCAAAGCAGGCTTCACAATCACCCTCAGTCACATTCAATCACATTCACCCACAATCTTCAGCCTCAGTCAAAATTTACTACTTCAAATAAAATAGTGTATATTTATTTGTTTATGTATTTAAATATTTATTACACCAACAAATATAAGCCGCACTCACTATTTTTTAGTATATCTTTAAGGAAAATTCCGCGCAAAAGACAAAAGAAGACATTAAATTTGTAGAAATCGACATCACACATCGTAGGTATACTCAAGGGGAACTATAGTATAATACAAAACTGGGCATGTACCTCACATAGTCAATAACAATAATTTTGAAAATAATAGTTTTAACGTTTCAATTACTTAAAAAGTTTATCATACAATGGTTGATAGGGCCCAAATTGGCACATTTTAACCAACTGTATCCATCCACCTCATAGTGTTTCAGATTGGAAATTGGAATCATTCGTTTTTTTATTATCATCAATAGTACATGCCTTAGCCTTTCAGACGCTCTGAAAACATTTACGCAGTTCCGATTTCCCGATTTCTTTCCGTTTCTGCCGATTCTGTTAAAACTACGACTACAGTCTATACATGCTTTTGCACTTTCTTTGATGTTATATTGACGCAGCCGCATGTATTAGTCAACAATCACAGTATGTATTCCAATCGATTCTGAATCAGTTGGATGTTCCGATGTTATTAGCGTTGGTCGTTGATTTGAAGAGAGTATTTTAACTCGAACTGATTTTATCATCCTACCGTTCTGTGTTGCTTAATGTTGGGTTTACGTAGCCTGAGCTCTAGTCCCTAACTACGACAAGTAGTTACTTGTCGTAGTTAGGGACTGGAACTCAGGCTGGGTTTACGTTAAAGATATTGTTCAACCTATAAAACCTATAAACAAATAGTTAGACTAGTTTATAGTCGTTAGTAGGCTAAATCTAGAAAGCGAGAAAGATATCGGGGATAATCGGGAAATCGGAGTGCCGTAATGAAAACGGGAAGAGAGAGAGTTAGTTCTCTTCTCTTTTAAGTATAAATGTAATCATAAGCGGGTCATTATTTTAAGCGAAATCTTTATAACGACGGCCTGCTAGTCTAACAAATAGTCAGTATTTTATACATATCTCGAATAACTATACATTTTTCTCTGAAAAACTATACATTTCCGAAAGTGCAAGTAAATGCCCTACACGACTAGCATATCTGTTTTTTTATTTCAACTAACTCATAATTGAATAGAAATACCGTATTTTGTCTATTAAACGCCCTGGGCGTTCATTAATTTTTGGTTATAAGAGGGGGAGTTTATTTAAAACTAATTATTTTAGCGCCTGGGAAATTATTAAATGTATAACCACATCCTCAGCTGGCAAAAACCTGTTCAAAGTCAGCAGAATAACGTTAGAACCACGTTTTTTGAACGTTGTTCTAACATTATTTTCCTGACTTTGAACAGGTTTTTGAGAAAACCATCTTTCCATGTTTATTTACATGTCTAGTGCTTGTGTCTGTAGTGAAGACTAGAATTTCACGAAGGAAAGATATAAATATTTTTTTATTTGTAATATAATAAAATTGGCACAGTCCGACAATTTAATAGTGTAGCTTTAGACTCTCAGTAGGTGGCCGGAATAAAAAAACGCGGGGGAAAAAAACCCGAGAAGAGAGTCCCGTGCTGTAAATTATGATTCGCCCGTTTTATCTTCCTACTTAACTATTTTCTTGTTAAACTCAGTGGGCACGCGAAGTCTTATTTAGTCACAAAAACGTCTCTTTGACGTCGCAACGTTGCGTCTCGTTGACGTTGCGTGCCGGCAGAAATAAATATAATACTGATATTAATATTTCAATCAACAACAAACTCGTCCCCAGGAGATGAGACGAGAAACGCTGGAGACTTAGTATTAATCATAGTTAGAAATTGGTTTCTGTGTGTTTGAGTGAATGTTTTTGATAACTAGGGACAATTTTCCCATACCAACCAAATCTTTGGCAGGTGGTAAAAAAAAAAAAAATTGGTTATCAAACTTTTTTTTAACACTTGTTCTGCCTTGATAACGTCATCATAGGTAATGATGTCATCAAAAAAATAGCTATGACAAAATATTTATGATACATTGACTTAGCAGTTTCAACACTAAAACATGGTTCCATTAAAAGTTATGGAGGGAGAGGGGTTTGAGAAAGGGAGGAGGGAGGGGAGGGTGGTGAAACAACCCCTCTCAGTTTTGAGGAGGTCCCAAAAAGGCCCAGTATTAATATGGTTAAAGGAATGTATGAAAACAGCTGATTTGATCAGAGACATTTTTTATTTTAATAAAAAGATTGGAAAGTATAATTTGTTGACGCTGCTGAATTTGATGATGTAGAAATGATATTTCTGTAATCTGTTTTGTGAGGAAAAGGAACATAATACATATAAGTCCTTGTGGGCTCAATGCCTTATGTTTTTAGCATGTTCGTAAATTTTTAGCATATTTAAGCATTATGTTCTTACAAACTATGTTCTTATATAAAAAAATATATCGTATTTCAAAGAATCTGAGTCGCTCTATAGTCCGTTTGACAACAGGTTTTCAGTTACAGCCCTCCTTAGTTCAACAGTCTATACCGCAATGTTTTCATTCCTTTTGTTTTTATCTTTTTGCTTTCCTTCTATTTTACTACTTTATTGTTTTTAACTCAATATTTAGACTAATTTTGTTATTTTTTAGAAATTTAAATAAATAAAATAAATATATCAACATTTTAGGTAGCAAAACAAGAGACACAAAAAAGTCGAATATGTTCCAAGAGTCTGGGTACTAGGCTTAAGTTTGAAATCTACTTCTGGTGTGTATTACTCAAAATTCATGAAATCTCTCACATGCGTTTGCTCGTAGAATTATTTTTTATCTCGCGTCAAAGTGTAAGAATCTTTCTCTACTTTAAACCAAACGGATCGGTTGGTATTTGTGATGTTCTCTGAATTTTTTCTTACCGGCCACTGTACAGTAATTTCTATGTTACATATTAAACAAACGTGCGCTACTTTGGTCAGTACTTTTTCGAACATTTTATTTCTTCGAGAGTGTGTCAGAATATCCTAGAATACAATATAAATTTAAAATATGAAGTATATAATCGGATAGTCCAAACTTTATTCTATTTTTCACCAGATAACATTAATTAACATCACAGTGTAAGCCTTAACAATTTGATACCAAACCTCATGATTTTAGAAAAACAAAAATGGCCAGTTTCTAAGGTTAACAAAAACACCAGGGAAGGGGAAGAAAAACGGCATGAATATGAGAGCTATATGTTTCTGTGCTCAAAATTACAACAACTTCATTAATACTTTAACAAATTGTGCAATAAATTGTTTATCATTTTTAACGCGGAATCCAAAGGAAGACATTCCATTGGTAGAAATTGACGTCACACGTCAATTTCTACCAATGAAATGTCTTCATTTGGATCCCGCACGGAATATTCCGCTAATGGAAATCCACCTTTACGCTCTTACCGAGCTATACTTGCAATATACGACGGGAAATATATTTTCCATTGTAGTTTAATTTAAGTGACAAATAATAAAAAAACAGCAATAAATATATAACAAAGTACACTTGATAGCGCCTTTACTGTTGCCTTTGAACCGCAGTTTTTAAATAAAAGCACTGTCTCCCTTTAATAAAACTTTCAATTTCTAACCAAAAAAATCAACATTTCAAAAGGAAAGCAACAGTGATTGGTGACATTTAAAAAATACGTATACATCTAAAAGTGAAGGAACGGTTAAAAATATATACTGGTGCTCATCAATGGCGAAATATTATTAACACAACCCATCAGAAACAATGATTTCATCAATGGCGAAATATTATTAACACAACCCATCAGAAACAATGATTTCATCAATGGCGAAATATTTGCACCACGTACTGATTCTTGCAGTGATACGTATCTAAAAAGAAAGTAGAAAAATAATGATTTCCAGGATATATTTGAATTTTCTTGAATGACTAAAAGCAGTTTTTGTTGGAGGTCATTCTTTTATTACTACTGGCCTAATTTAATCAGGAGTAAATTCAACAAAACCGAGTTTCTTTAAATATAACGCCAGTCAGATATGAAAAAATTGCCTTTAAATTTCTATAATTGTAATGTTATGGTTATAGCGACGAATTTTCCGCTTTTTAAATCAACCTTAACGCCCAGAAATCGGCGCTTATACAAATTTTATGTGCTTTAAAACTCTTCCTTGTACACTTGAAATATAATATCGAAAAGATGTTATTGTGACGTAAGTGCGGTCAAAATGACACGTTGTGTTCTCATTAAAGGGAGCTCACCTTCTCGCTGTGTTTAACTGTGCCTAATGGTAAACTAACTTTCTTGGTTATCCATTTGTTTTCAGAACCATCGATTATATTACTGATTCGAAATTTCCTTTGTTTTCCACGGACTGTGTATATCTTATTGACATCAATTCGACACATTCGTGAATTTTTTACCAAGTATTTAAATTCTAAACAGGAACCACGAGCAGCAATATTTTTCAAATCCATTTCCAGAAATGCGGACCTTTTATTGCATGTTGTGAAGTTCCAACTTTGAAAGTTATCTACAAAACGAGAAATGTTGTTTAAAAAACTAAACAATTACAAAATCAGAAGAAATGTATACTTTTCTCTCCAGTCCCTATTTTGAGATGACTTGATTTATGATAGGACTAAGCGACTTGAAACTTGGTGACTATTCATGTAATTTAATCTCAAATTTCCATCAAATTTCTAAGAAGTTGAGATAAACATAATTACGAATAGATTGGAGCATAAAACTTTGTTCAATCACCACTTATGGTGAAAATCACATGTCGGAAAATCACATGTCCTTGTTCCATTTTATTCAATTTCCATCATATTTCATGTGTCTGGTTTTTGAAGAAATTTTTACTCTTTTTCTGTGATAACTTTGTTATGAATGTTAAGGAGTCAAATAGCTGGCAATATCCGAAAACAGTGAAATATTTTTGATCGCATTATGTAAAATTCCATCCTACGGTTGAATCCAGCAAAAATGAAAATATGAATAACTTTCGAAACATATCGCCAATATCTCCGATATTTGTAGTATTGTATGTCCTGATAGGAGGAGTAGAAAAGTATAAATAACGCTATTATCTTCAAATTTGGATGATCTCTGCAGTTTAGAAAATTTTCCAAAAATGAAGCAATAATTTTTTAAAAAACCGGAAGGTATGTGAAAATACAAGCCTCCAGCATTAAAAAACCGAAAACAGAAATTAAAAATACGAACAGAACTATTTTGATGATAGACCTTAATAGTACCAAGTTTCACGAAGCTTGCCTAGCCGTTCCAAAATTACAATTGAGAGGTGTAATCCCACCTGCACCTAGGAGTTCTTTCAACCCAAAAAATCTGTAAGGAGTTAACAAATGAGAAGCGTTGACCGTAGTATTGGATTATATTTATTGACCCCACCCTCGATTAATTATATAATTGAGCAGCCATCTAATCGACAAGAAGCTTTGTGAACGAGGTTGCCCAATATGGCTGTTTTTGGTTATGGAGTTTCTATTCATGTTTCAAAAATAAGCAGAAAATAATATCTAATCTCTACAGCAATCCTTGCTTTAAGTTTATTGTAAATGTTTGATTTTAAAAAAGAAGTAGAGTATCCCGGTGCACACACGACGTCGGAACAACGTCAAAACGACGTCGGGTCGTTGGTTGGCATTGTTCCTACGTTACGCGCCGGCATAGATTTATCTTTCGACTGATTGGTATCACATTTGTAGATATTTATAGATATCCTATTCTTACTTTCCAAACTTATGACATTTTTCTTTGGTAGATTTGATGGGCAATATGTTTTAACATTTGTAGGTGCCTTAAAAGCAATATCACAGTAAGAACCAAAATCACAAGCCGATGTAACAAATTCCTCAATCTTGCAGGAACCACTTTCAATTAGTATGTCGTCTATGGCAATATCACCACGAATTCCGTCACCATAGTTGGCTTGGAATCGAATCTAAAGAAAAGAAAATGAAACAACTCAGTACAAAACAACCCAATATAGCACACAACCCAATGAAACAACCCAACGTGAAACAACTTAATACGAAACATTTTTTAAATCCGGTGCGCTGTACATGATTAAATGGCTGTAAATTAACTTGAATAATAACAGTAATCGGGAACAGCTAGCCAAATTTTATTTAGAAGATATTGTAAGTACCACAACAATAATTGACAATTCGTTATTGTTTCAAGGTCATCGAGTATGCTTAATACCTGATACTCATTTGGTCTACTGATTGGAAGGTTGACTTTTCCTTCGAACCAACTGGCCCCTTGTGATCCGTCTTTTCGCCAAATGACATCTGCACTATCTCCCTTCAACATAAGCACTTCTAGCGAGCCTATATTGGCACCATTCATGTTTGCAAAGAACCTCAAACATGTTGGATCAATACTTGTTACGAAGGGTGACGTCAATAGAGCTACTTCGGATGGGTAACTTTCTGAAGCTTCTGCATATAGATAATAATCTGAAAAAAAATTAATAAAAAAATCAACTATCGTCTACATTCGTTAACTAATGACAACCTCGTTCCCTGGGATTCTTTAAGAGGCGCTCTCCATATTTCGATTAAGCAATATGGGAACGAGGTTAGTTTAGTTCTTCACTCTGTCCAGCAAAAAGGATAAATAGTAAAACCGCAACTGAATATTCTCTTCCATTTTCCCCAATCATGGATTCTCTTGTTTGACTAAATTTCCATGAACAATTAGTTACCATTTCGATCAAATTCAAAGTTACAAATTCAAAGACAATATCCTGTACCGAACACCTTGAAATTATTTATTTCACTATTTATTTCATGACCAGTTATTTTCACTTTTATGTCTTACCATTGTAACCACCGGTGGCAGCTCTGCTTGGCCCTGTTCCATAGGTAGGTGTAGATCTTCGATTTCGTGCCCAAGCAATGTCACCACCGTCGGATACATTCCATCCACAGGACGTGCCCTCAAAGCTGCAGCTGAGAATTGCTAAATAAGATATAGAAGTTCAAATAGAAGATCGATGCTCAATTCATTCCACAAAAAAATGTTTATTACATGTTGTAGCATCACTCTACCAAGTTTCATGACTGTATGATAAACCAATCTTAAGATCTCAATGGGGAGGAAACGCCCTTCCTCCGGTCATTTCAACCCATCAAAGCCCGGCCTAAATAGGGTTAAGGCCTATAAATTGCTCAGATTTACTTTTGGGGGAATGTGGTCGAATCCTCCTAGAAATTAAAATTTCAAATTCTTCACTTTTAAAAAAAATCACTTTTTTGCCGATGCACTGTCCCAAATAAAAAAACAATTGGCCATCGGTGTCGGAATTTTGTCTTAATGCTGATTCTAAATTTCAGATTAATACCTTTTCGGTCGAAATATAAAAAATCACCCCGGATGCTGGTGGTACCGAACTTCAAAACGGTAGCACTTCGGGAACGTGTAGGATGCCGCCGCGAAGTTTATTTGTCTAAAAATGAACATGAAAGTACTGCATATTTTCTAATAAAAAATATGGACGTGTCGTAGTTATTGCCACAACGTTTTAATAATACCTATTGTTAACCCTAATAGAACTGGACTTTTTGAGACTGAAAAAACTGGAGGGGAGGTTGGCAAATTTTGATTGGCTAATGATAAGTTCATGAAGTTCGGTAGATTATAGTCCATCATCAGAGCAATTTGATGTAAAGGTTTGAGTTTGAGCAATTTGGGTTTTTTTTGATGAAGTGCAATTGGAGCAGTTCTATTTCGTATTTTTAAGTTCTGCTTTCGATTTGTTAATGACAAGGGATTATATTTTAACAAGTCTTCACCAAATTTTCACCAAAATCATGGGAAATTTTAGAAGAATCAGGGAAATCGATATATTTAGGCCATAGAAATCTGAAGAAATAATCTAAATCATGATACATTTTGTAGGAACTGACCCCAGAAAAGCTTCTTTTTATTGAAAATGTCTTCAAATCATACTTTACTAGTTTTATAAAATCCAAACCCGAGTAAAATCCCGAAATTTGACAAATACTGATCGACCAATCCTAAGTTGAGTAACACCTGTTCCATCAATACTGAGGTGTCTACTACCCAATCAATGCTGAGTTGTCTCTAGGAGCTGCTTACAAAACAAAAATGCTTATTTTGTTTGCTTACATTCTAGAATGACCGCCCTGGGTTAACCATAATTATAAAATATATAAGTAAATATACGTACTTGGTGTTTTACCAACAGCTAGGCACGAAGTAGAAAGTACACGAATATCGTCAATGGCAATATCTGAGCGGTAATTATTTCCAACAATGCCACCTATCAGTAGCTAAGGAAACAAGTAATAATTAAACAGCTATCATCTAGAGAATTTTACATATTCGCCAATAAGACATTTATCTTCTTCTCCAAAAATCTTATAGCAAAACAGTCTATAAGGTTCAATTAATTAACCCTATTTTGTTTTTACAAGGAGTATTTGGTGAACATAATTACACGAGAGTTCACAAAAATGCCCTACCCCCTTAACTTTTGATCCAAATATGCTAAAAGGTCTAAAATTTCCTCAAACTTAAACTTATTATGAGTACTTTTAATTTATATAACAATAATTCCCAAAACAAATATTTTGCTGACGTCAGCATTTTTTATTTAAAACCAAGAATTTCCTTGCAATAAATAACAGTTCCTCTCTATAAAACAATAAACGCCTACTCTAAAGAAATTCGCCAAAAAATCTTTAGTTATGGAACAGGACCAAGTAGAGCTGCCAGCGGTGTTAAAAATGGTAACAGATAAAAATGGGACTAAATTGGGCGTGTGCATTAAAATCTTTAAATTATCCAAACCGTTACTAAAATATAGACGCTGGCCTAAAATTTTAATTTCAAGTTATTATTGAGAATAATCATCGCCCAGATATACCTCAACTTACCTTGGTGAATGCGATATCTTTCTTTACTAAGGGGACAAGCGCTTGATGCCATTTTTCTCCTTGGTTCCCTTCTACTTTAAACAGTTCCTCTGTGTCACCTGACGTATCTAAACCACGAACAATCAGCTGTCCCATGCCTGTTCCATACATGTGGTAAAAAAATTCTAAACATTCGTCACCTGTGCTATCTGAAGAGTAATCAGATATCAACATAGCAAAATCTCCTAATTTTTTTCTTGACGCTTCTATAAATAAATACTTTCCTCCTTTACTTGCACGATCACCATTTGGACCAGTGTTCCGACTTGGTGTTCTACCTGAACGTAAAGTCCAATTAAATCGATCACTGGTACTTTGTTCAAGACCACACAAATCCGTTTCAAAGTTACAAGAAAATTTGACTGTCACATCAGGTGCTCCGGTTGTTACTACTGGTGCTCCTGTTGTTACTTCTGGTGCTCCTGTTGTTACTTCTGGTGCTCCTGTTGTTACTTCTGGTGCTCCTGTTGTTACTACTGGTGCTCCTGTTGTTACTACTGGTGCTCCTGTTGTTACTACTGGTGCTCCTGTTGTTACTACTGGTGCTCCTGTGGTTACTTCTGGTGGTGTTGGGAAATCCGTAGTGCTGACTGGTGGTGGAGCTTGTGTTGTTGTTGTAGTGCTGACTGCTGGTGGAGGTGTTGCTGTAATACAAAATAATTGATACTGAGCGGCAATGTTCAGACATAGAATTTAATAGTTTTTTTCAGTGAGCCAAGATTGAAAGATATGGTTTTGGGATTTGTCTAGAACATGGAGAAGAGAAAGATTCTGACATTCCTAACTCTAAATCGTAATCACATTTTTAGGAAATTGTTAACATTTAGGATTTAAATATCATTAAGAGTTACACCAATGATAACCATTTCCAATATAAATTATCTGACAAACCTTGAGGTTCGTTTGTTTGGGTACATACCTCCATTGCAGAAACCATTCTCAACAAATATATTATCAACAGCTATATCACTTCGATAACCATCTCCACGAATTCCATCAAATTGAAGTTTGAAATCGCTGGCACTTGACGAAATATCAATACTTTTAGTTAACCATGAGGTTCCTTGGTTGCCAGTTATAGCAGTTAGCTCTTGCTTATCGTTTCCACGGATTAAAGAAACCTTTAATGTACCCATGTTTGCTCCATACATATGATATGCAAATCTTAAACACATTGCTGCCGAAGAGGGAAAGGATGGACTTGTTAGAGTCGATTCGTCTCCTGTACTACCACCTGATGCTTCTACGTACATATACTTTCCAGTACCTGGAATAAACAGAATGTACATTCACTCTAAGCCCATTATTTGTAAACACTCCAAACACTACGAGTTGCAGTGCTCAACATTCCATTTTTATCAAGCATATTTAGAGTGAATGGAGTGCTCTCAACGCTCTCAAGGTGGTGCACTCAGAGTAAAACGAGTGAAAAGAGTTCGATTACATTAATTTTTGCTTGCAAACACCGGTTCCGCTATAGTTTTAAATCACTCTAAACACACCAAATACGCCGCGGTCAGACTTTCTATCGGAATTGTTGAAAGAGAGGCGGCAATGTTTTTACAGCTTCACTGGAATGTTTTGATTGCATGGAAGTGTTTGGAGCGGTAAGTGCATCTAGAGTGTGTGGATCCATCAGCATTTTCTATATTTTCCATTAAATACTTTCAACGATTGTGGTAAGAATATAGAAATTCGCATCACAAATTTAAATCTCGAAAAACTATGATTGCCTGTTCGTAGCTATTAATAAGTTGATTATATCCTGGGCAGCAAGGATATGATAAAAGAATGTCAATATTATAAGACCTTTCCAGAAAACAATGAAAACGTGGCTTTCGTTGCTCAAAGTAGAAGTAGTTACAATGCACAAAGATTGTAGAAAGTTCTACTTTGACCAACCAAAGTCAGGTTTTCATTGTTTTGTGAAAAGGTTAATTATGGCGGATTTCCACTAGGCGAACAAGAAGAAATTATATTGATAGAACTTGACGTCACACCCTTTTGGGTTCCGAAGGATTTTCACAATATGAGAAAAACCTCGGTCCCAGAGATTCTTTCTATGAGAACAACTTGCCTGATACGTCAGCATCCGGACCAGTTCCACTCGAACGAGTTCTTCCACTGATATGTGCCCACGCACCCGTCGTTTTATATAAGCATGTACCAGTATCCAAGGTACATTTATCAGGACAGCCTGGGGTGCATGCTAATGTTTCAAGTTTACTACCAACACAATCATTGCCCCCACTTTGTGGTGCAGGATCGTCGCATTTTCTGCTCCTACTGATGGTGCCTGAACCACAACGCGGTGCATTACATTCACTGAAAGAACTCCATTTACCCCAATGACCATCCACTATAAACAACATAGAGAAAATTTTAAATAATTTGCACATTTGTTTTGGGATGAATATTGGCAAAATAATATAAATACATGGTGTCGAGTTTCCACGTTGTTGCCTGTTCCGCAGACCCGCCCCGCGGCAAAGCGTTTTCTCGCTAGACGTCGAGTTTGTAGTACAGGCTATTACCTAGATGCAAATTGTATGCCTTGTACTATTGCATATGTTATCCTCGACGAGTCACCTAAACATCATAACGACTCCGATGTTAATTAGCGAAGACTTGTGGTTATTTCTCAACAATGTGAAAATTAGAGACTTACTTTTGCACTCGGCTGAAGTACAAGTCTTTTGTTCTTCCTTATTTCCAGTACAATCACCATTGTAGTTATCTGAAAAGCAAAACCTTTGTCTTTTTGCCGTACATGCAGGTGAGCATGGGGTATATGCTGACCATGTGGACCAACCTTTTTTTGTATTTGTGCAATCATATAACTTGTATAACTGTTCAGAATCGACTGTCGATAAACCAGCACGTTGACCTAGCGCTTTATTTGGATCAGATAATGCAAGGATTGTCGGTTTTCCATTCGTGCTAAATGAATGTTTGCTATAGTGCATCACACCATCAAAGTCATAAGCAGTACCCAAGTTGTCAGAATTCTGTCTTGTTAATTTCCGGAAGTTACCTTCGCGGCCTAAAAATTAAGATCATTATGCTGTCATCTTTCGGTAATAAATAGAAATCTGTGTACGCTAAGCTTCATACCGGCTTATTTCTTTTTCTATTTTATCTATAGAATCAGGATAAAATTGCTTGAATACTAGTAGATTATACTAGTAGATTTTTTATACTAGTAGATCCTCTTATACTAGTAGATTTCTTAACCACGTCTTAGTTTTGCAGTCCATGTAAACTGGACCTTATGCACTATGTAGGTCAGTTCTCTAATCCAATACCATTTTTTGTACTATAAGTGTCTTAAAATTTCATTAAACTCGTAGTACGTCGTACTACCACTGGTGACCACTGGTGTAGTACCCGATAGCGTCTCTTAAGGCCGTTTTCCATTCGGAGATATTTACTGCTCGGGCGGGAAAATACCGCTCGGAATTTATTTCGAGCATGC
>JAULBZ010004145.1:0-15189 GCA_032360805.1 Neoturris breviconis | reverse complement strand
CAGCCAACTTGGCTGAAAATATTCTGAAAAATCTCTCCTCCACAGTGATGACCGACTGTTATTTCGAGCCCTGTATACCTTTGGATAAGACTACTCAGTAAATAATATTGCTTCTTGATTTATTTCTTTGTGATGAAGAATTTTTTCGACATCTTCTTGAGCAGATATTGTTGTTTTAACCCCTGTATCTATTCTCACAGTGTCTGAAATAAGAACAAATAATCACTGTGGAGGAGGGATTTCTAAACATAGCTTAATGCTAGAAAGTATACTTAAAAAAATCCCTTTACCGCAGTGATTATTTGCTCTTATTTTAAAAACTGTACATTAACCTTAAATGGTAGCCTTTATTTATGTTTTTTGAAAAATATAAAGAAGAAGTATTTATATGGGGCAAGAGCATTATTGATGTAGTTTCAAACTGCATATAACACTTCTACACAGTGCTTAACATTCTTATGTCAACATTCTTAGGGAACCATCTCAAAGATAAAATCTACAGAAGAGAGTATTGAGTCAACAATGTATTGCAAGTTCGTTGACCTAATACACTTCTGTACAGATTCATTTTTATTGAATTTTTTCAATTTTAGTTGATTTAACCCTACCAAAAAAAGTTAGTTTTGAAATTTTGAGATGGTCCCTTATATAAGGCAATATTTATTTTGAGAGTTTGTTTTTCAGACCGCATTATATTTTATTTTTCTCACAAATTTGTGCACCAATCTCTCCTGAGTTAGGTGTGTGTTCGAATGTGTGAAGTCTTGAGCAATGGTCGAAATAAGAGTAAATAATCACTGTGAAGAAGGGATTTTTGGGCATAGCTTCAGATGTTGTAGCCTGAAGTAATGCTCAAAAATCACTTCTCCACAGTGATTATTTGCCCTTATTTTGACCACTGCGGGGGATTTTACTGTGGAATATTTCACAAAAAGAGACATGCTTACGATATTGTGCATGTGTGTTTGATTGTTTTCTTTCTTTTGAATTATTGAAATATAATTTTACGTTAACAAATATAGCTGAACCAGCGTTTTAATGAATTTACGTGTCCGTGAAAAAGAGAATAAATTGTGTATTCTGTACTCGAGCTAGCTACGTTTTCTTAATTAATCCCCTTGATCTGAAAATTTACATGGGACTTACTCAAGTTTACAGGTACTTACATGCTATATAAAATAATGTCCATGTTAAAATGATAGGGTATTGAGGGCATCAGGGTCCTGGGGCTAAGGTCTTGTGGACAGGTTCATGAAAATAACATATTTTATTCGACTAGGTTGATGAGTTTATTGCAATTTGCAATTTCATTACCCATAAATAGATTGTTATTTTTTCTGTTTGTTTTAGCTTTGTTATTAATCCTCCAACCAAATAATATTTCTACTAAAATAAGCCCCCGAGTGCGCTTATATCACAGATACTTTTTATGTTTATATCAAACACCTAGGACATGTGTGATATGACTCATGATTCAAAATATATTTATGCAATGTTAATTTTGACCTTTGAACATTATTCTGCATCTTGAAATGGTTTGTCTTATGTATTAAAAGCTTCCTGATTGCATGTTCTGATGTTAGCTCTCTTTATTTTATGTGCCTTTTGTTAGCTCAAATTGTGTATCCCATCACTCTGTCCCACCATTTACTGAATTTCCTTATTGTTTTAGAATAAGTCTACTGGGAAGTTATCTTTCGGTTTTTGCTAATAATATATCATCAAAATCTAATAAAAAACTTCAACTTCAACTTTGTGGCAATATTCCTAGAGCTTTTGTTGAGGTTTTGATACTTTGTAAAGTTTTTCTTGGATGTCTTGTGGGCACATATACTTATTTTTGTTATCATGATTTAGTGTTTTGTTTATGTGAAAACAGAAATAATTAATTGTATAAATTGACAATAGAATGCTTTTTTAAAGAAATTTGAATAATATTATCATTATTCTTTTGTTATGTATTTGTTAGTGTATAAACAAGCAAGCTCATTTCCAGATCTCTATTATTTTATTTAGCTTACCTTCATTATATTTTCGGTAATTTCCCTTCTGCTTGATTTAGAGTAACATAAATAGGAGCCATCACCAGTGTTTGAAATAAAAACAAATAATCACTATGGTGGAGGTATTTCTGAGTATTGCTTCAGGCTTTCTATCGTGAAGCAATGCTCAAAAATTGCTCCTCCACAGTGATTATTTGCTCTTATACCTATCACGAACGAATATATGAGGTCTGGTTATAAGGGTAAATTAATATTTAGTCGCGTATTTATATATAACTTAAGATAGTGTGCTCTCCTCCATAGAAATATATTCACTTGAGAAAATTGTCTTATTATCTCCAAATCCATCTCTTCTCAGTGTTAAGTTCTGAATTTGTAAAACAGTATAAGAGTAATTAAACACTGTGGAAGAGGGATTTTTTAGCATGGCTTCAGGCTTTGTAGCATGAAGCTATGCTCAAAAATCACTATTCCATAGTGATTATTCCATAGTGGTTATTTCCTCTGGCATAGGTTCTTCAGATCTATGACCATAGTATTTTACGGACGAGAGCACACCTACAGATATGGGTTTTTTCTAACTAGGTAGAATTAGTGCTGGAATTAAACACAAATAATTGCTATGGAGGAGTGAATTTTGAGCATTTTATTGCTTGAAGCTAAGCTCAAATATCCCTTCTCTACAGTGATTATTTGTTCTAACATCCAGTACTGTAGGATTAATATTTCTTTGTATGTTGAAAGAATGGCATGCGTTTTCACATGTGTTATTAATGTTTATTACCATCTATTCAAATAAAATGTTTGCTGTCTCGAGTTGCTTCTTCACCTTGTATTTTTCTTTTTGTTTCATACGAAATTACATAGCTAAAGTTATGCTATCACATATGTACAGGTTAAATTATTGTGATTTTCAAAAACACTGCATCCGGTTCATTTCACATGCATAGCTAGAACGTCCATCATTAACGCCAATCTTGTTGCATGGAGTTTTAATTGTAAGATTTATTTAGAACAACTTTCCAACCTAGTCTGTTTGTTTCATTGTAATGATGTGCCGTGAAGCAGTAGTTAAAATTACCGCTGGTCATCACTGTGGAGGAGAGATTTTTCAGAATATTTTCTGCAAATTGGCTGAAAATATTCTGAAAAATCTCTCATCCACAGTGATGACCAGCACAGTTATTTCAACCCCTGGAGAAAAGTAAGTGAACTTATATTTGTAATTTTATAAACAAAACACCTCTCTAGATAGATACTTTATTTTGATGTCAATAAGACTGGGAAATGAAATAATCCACCACTCAAGATTTATTCCCACTAGGTAAAAAATATGCTGCAAAAGCCAAAAGAAGACACTCTTCTGGTAAAAATTGATGTCACACATTGCCTAGTGGGAATGAATCTTCGACAGGCTTTTGTTCTATTATTTTTATCTTATTAATCTGGTGTTCTGGTGTTCAATCTGGTGTTCTGTGGTAATAATGGGAATTTATTAAGGTGTTATATATCTTTTATCTAAAAATTAGTATTTCATATATTCGCAAAAAGTATTAAATCATCTATTCACTAAAATAAACTTGAAAAACCTTTTTTGATACAAGAATGGCCTGAATTTCAATTCAATGGACCAAAAACTCATGCTACCACATCGTAAATTTTGGTGTCCGTGTTCTAGACAAGTTTTCAATTTTTTTTTTGTCAACTTCTCAAGGCAATTAAGGTTTATGAGAGAGTATTAGTAGCTTATAAATGTTTTTGTAGAAATGAATAGAGAAAGATCGATTACATCATGCAGTGTGATTTTTATTTCCCGAAATTGCCCCAATTTTGGGCAATATGGGTACAGGGGGTTTCGTTTAACATTTAATCCACAAAATAAATAGCAAAATTGGTTTCAGATTTAAATTCTGTAACTTTTTTTTGGTAAATTTATTTTTCTTACACGCATTGTTGAAGTATTGCATCGCTAAAAAAAAGTTATCAAGCTTAACAGTTAATTAAAAAATCACATTACTGGTGTATATTTTATGAATCAAATGTGTCTATTCACATAACCACTTCGAAAACGTTTTATTTCATTTAAATAGTAAAATCTTTGTACCCTTAGATTTCACTAAAACGCTGTTTTATGTGTTTAGAAATAAATAGACACGATTGATTCGTAATACCCATCGAAATATTCTTCTACAAAACCAGAACACATTATGCCTGAGAATAAAAAATAGCGATACAAGGTTTTTGACCTGCCTCAATTGCTTTGAGTGGGACGGAATTTTTTAAAAGTGGTTAGATAAAACATTTTTGAAAATTTTATTTTATTTTGAGGTTGACCACCATGTTTGAAAAATATGTATTATTTTAAGAGGTTTTGACCACATTCATGTGAATAATAAGAGAGATAAATAAGACTAAGATTGTGTATTTAAGAATATATATTTACTGTAGGACTCCTATTTTAGAACTTGAATATTTAGCTGTCATGCCACTATTCAGGCCTGAATTTCAGCTCCTGAGTGGAATTTAAGTCTACTTTTCAGGCACAGAAGTACTGAAGTAACATCAATTTTTTGGGGGATGCTTCCTTCTTCAATTTTTGACAAAAATATGTGGTGTTAGTATTACTTAATCTTACTGTTATTAAAAATTGTTAAAATTCTCCACCATTAAGTGCATTGTAAAAGGTAATAAAACTTAGAAAATATCAATAATATGAACAATTCCCATAGACCTTATGTATCGGATGATAGAAGCTGAAAACTGCTCAAAAAAATACTCCATAGATGATGTGTGACCGTTATTTTGAGAATTATATAGACCATGATAACCGAAATAGAAAGTAACAGTATGATATGCATCATGTCATTCCACCTACATATGCAATCAGGCTATATTACCATTATATATAAGAATTATATGTCTGATGATCAGTTTTACGCTCTTCTAGTGTTTGAAATCAGAGCAAATAATCACTGTTGAGGAGAGATGCAATGCCCAAAAATCCCTTCTCCCTAGTTATTTTTTACTCTAATTTCAAACGCCTTAAGATTGTACCCTAGATTTTATCAGTTACTTTATTAGTATTTCTTTTTAGATGAAAATGAATATCCATGTAGAAAAACAGCTATAGCTGCAATTCTCTATCATAACAGCAACTGTCAGAACATCTGCATTAAAGATGGATGGAGAAGTAGCAGATATATACAACTGCCAAAAAATTGGAAAAGGTCAATTTACAAAATTAATTGACAGCAGTACTTTAATGATAAACTGAATCTTTGCAAAGATAAACAAGAAGTTAAAAAGTGGAAAGAAGATTGTTTTAGAATTTACTGAAGAGAAGACTATGTGAATTTTATTCTTAACTATGCTCAAAAATTACTCCTCCGCAGTGATTATATGCTCTTATGATAATCTAGCAAAATTTGTGATCTTTCAATCATGATATTTTTAATTGGGAAGCCAGGTGCACCCTACCACCCTACCGATTGCTGACTCCAGTCCTGAAACAAGAACTGTATGAGTTAAGTTTTGTTCTTGCCAACAGAAAGATATATTTTAAATTGCTTTGGTACGGTTTGTTTAGGATCTTCAGCTGTAAAACAACGTATATGCTCAATACTTGCTCTTTTGTCATGTTGTCCTCCTTTTTTGATGTCTCTCAGTACTGATCAGTGACAAAACACATTGCTTTTGTGTCATTTCTTGTCACACGTTGCAACCAAAAATTTGATATTTTGAACCGAATGTATATTTTAGTCGCTACTAGCGAGAAAGGTGAGTAGTATATTTATGAGGTATTTTTATGAGGATATTAAAACACTTGTCAAGGTACATCTGATATTAAGATCAGAAATTACAACACATGAATGTCAATATTTGAGCAGATTTTTTTTTTTTTTTGAATTAAAAAGATCATAATGTACACTCACGTCATCATAGGTGGTTGTATGGTAGTCAATAAAGTCTATTAAGTCTATTATTTTTTGGTCTGCAAAATGTGCAAAAACAATATTTTTCAACATTTTTTAAAATAATTTTTATGTGTATGCCATGTTTTATGCTTAGCAAGTAAAATTGAAATCCTACATTGCAAAAATAGTACTTATTTGATATCCAGGTACCCCTTATACCAGTTTTTGGTAAGGTGGAAGTAAAATCAGCTGTCCCAACAAGTCCATTCTCGGTTTGGAAGCTTTTTAGCCTACCAACAAAAGTTTGGATGAGCTATTGCTATCACTTTGCAGCATCGGCGTCGGCATCCCACTTCTCTTAATAGATCACAATCCTGGAGTGCTAGCAATTTGGTACCAGCATTTTTGTGGCGATATTTTAGAAGGATTCGCCAAAATGTTTTAAGTTTGTCTACTCGGTCCCGCGTTTAGGCGTGGTACCGTCCTGAAATTTAGTTATGGCATTCTAGGCAATATTACGAGACCGCTGGCCAATTTTTTGTCAATTTCGTCAACTCCGGACAGAGTATTAGTAAAAAAGTGATTTTTTCAAAAGTAAAGACTTCAAAAATTTTCGAGAATTGGATTTACATTCACCAAAATGATCAATTTATGATTTTGGTTGCCTTAGAAAATATTTGAATTTTTTTCACTGTTTATAAGGATTTGACCAGAATTATATTTGAACTTAGAAAATGTTTTGACAAAATAATTTTTCTATGAGACTTTTGACTATAAATCTTTTTTTGGCAGCCATTTTGGGGAAGCTCACTCATAAATTTTTTGAGATGATGGGTGATATTTGTTATCAAAATAATTTTTAAAATTTCAAGAATTTCATTTTGATTTTGGACAGCTTCCTTCAATTTCGATATAACTATTAATGTTATATCCACTTAATCAATTACTACTAAGAGTACTCCCGATACTAATTAGTAATATAATGGCAATACATAGTTCAACAGAAGAAAATATTTTTAATAAAGGAATCTTATATTGTTCTGTTACGTTGTTCTATTCTCTAGTGCTTTACGACATCGGCTAGTAAAAACCATGGATTTATAAAACTTTAATAGGCTAGCAGAAACCATCCTATGTATAGATGCTATAATACTATAACATAGGTGTATTCTCTATTTTTTATTTTGTGTGTACATAATGCTATGATGTATAATGTGTATGCAATTCATATCCACTGTGGAGAAGTGACTTTTGAGCATTGCTTTATGCTATGATTTAAAATTTCACTACTCTCCCCCACCGTGATTTGATAAACTTTTATCTTGATAATGGTTTTTCAATTGTTTATTTGAACTGAAACTATCAACTTAATAAGGACAAATCATAATGCCATGTAAATCCTTGATATGAAATTTCACTACTCCCCTTTACATTGACTTAATATAATTCTACCTTGATAAAGGTATTCCAATTGTTTATCTTACCTGAAACTTTATCAACTTACTAAGGACATGAAATCCTAATGTTATGTAATATTTGGGTGTTTATCATTGATATGAAATTTCACTACTCTCCTCCATAGTGACCTGACATAATTTTATCTTGAATATTGTATTCCAATTGTTTATTTGACCTGCAACTCTATTTCAAACACTGTATAATATGTGTATGCAAATCATATTTATGGGCTACTTTCAATACTGTACCTTTGCTTCGTGTTACTTTTTGTCTTCAGTAGATTCCCTGTGTAAAACTCGAAAAAATAAATAGACACCTTCAGGATCTCGTTGATGTCTGTTTATATTGTGTCTCCAACTTTTTATGTTTTATTTACGTATCTTTTTTTAAAAAAACTGTTAAATATTTTATTTCCATTCGCCCACAATTATTTAGCCTTTTCCCATTTCCACAAACATGGCTATTTCTATGATAGCATAGCATCTAGAGAGTTGTGACCAATTTCCTCATATATTTTATGTTAATTCTCCCCCTCCACAATTCTTAAGCCTTATTCCCATTTCTGCAAACCACATGACTATTCTGATGATAACATAGCTTCTAAAGGCAATTCCTCCTTTGGCTTGCCATGGTTTGGCAGTTTCCTTTTATATTTGTGTATTTCTTTTTATTTTGGTCACCTTGTTTAGTATAAAATGGCAGAAGAAATAATAATAAAACTAGAGGAATATACTGATGAAAATGTTGATACAAATGATGGGAAGTTGGTTGGAGTTAAAGAAGAGCTATCAACAATTTATAATCAGGTAAATTAATGTCTTGCTGATTTTTATTTAGCTGATAGTAAGGACTCAATGAGTTGTACTAATGACCATTATTGAGTCCTTACTATCATTGATATGAAATAGTTAAAGTATACATGTTTGCTAGCTTTAAGTTCAAACAACTATATATGAAGCACGATTATGCCTATGCATTTATGGATACAACAAATTTTATAGTTTTCGGCTTCACCCAGATACTGTTAAAATAGTTCTCAGCATCTTAATTAATTTCAAATATTATATTATTATCAGAAGTTTAGCTAACTTCTATTCCTGCACTGTACCAAATATAAATACAGACTACCTTATAATGCAATTAGTTATCTTCTTATGTTGATCATGATTTCTCTGTGAGTTGTAAGCAATTGGCTAGTTAAATTAGGGATTTGTGTCACTCGGCTCTGGTCTGCAAAATGTACATATATACACATCATGATTAAATAATGTAGGCAACGAAATATTCTCATGGTGATAGGTCAACCATAAATCAAATATCATATTCAAGCCATGTTATATAGCCAAAACCCATTTTGGTTCATCGGTTATATACTCTGGCCTATAAATTATACAATGACATAAGTCACATAACCAGTTTATTTTGACATGTGCTAGCATCATATACAAATATCCTCACAACATTTTTTTGCAAGTTAAGCAAATCCATGGGTTCATTGTACAGAAATCAATTTAGCTATTTCATCCAGTCTATATAGATAGTAGATATAAGATGTATAGAACTTTATACATATATATGACCCAGAAATACCATGTCCTGCTCTGAATAGATATAGATATTTTATCATGTGAGTAATTTAAATTTGACTTGTATTATTTCTGGTATCTATTTCTTAGTACCAAGATATATAAAATATTTTAGCAGATCC
This sequence comes from Neoturris breviconis, assembly GCA_032360805.1. Classification (NCBI taxonomy): domain Eukaryota; kingdom Metazoa; phylum Cnidaria; class Hydrozoa; order Anthoathecata; family Pandeidae; genus Neoturris; species Neoturris breviconis. The sequence continues at coordinate 6,106 of JAULBZ010004145.1, read as the reverse complement.
TGCATAAATAATGCCTAATAGGAGAGTGGTGCCCATATGAGAATTTGGGTCAAAACATCCATCAACTAAGGTTGTCCACAAACCCTCAAAGAGGCTTGATATGCAATGTAAATACGTTGTTAATGACCTACTTATGTGTAATGCTTACTTATATGTTATCTGATTTAATTGTAGAAAACGATGGAAGAAAATGAAATAATAATAAAACTAGAGGAATCATTTAATGAGGATGATGTTAAAGAGGAGCCAATAATAATTGATGATAAGTATGAAGAGGTAATTGTAATTATATACTTGTTTTCTACTTCTTGCTATTGAGGCTATTAAGACTTAAAATAAGACTTACAAAAGTTGTTAATTGCTTCTTTAAGGTGTTATTCATTTCATATAAGTAATTCTCATGCAAATTCTTGATTTTTTGTTATTTCTTGTTTCTACTTAGATTCTACATTTTCTGTTTCTTAGAATCAAGATATACAAGTTAAACCACTGAATGATATCTTAGTATATGAAAAGGGTGTAAACTCAAATGCTACAGGTAATTTCTAGCTCCAAAAGCAAATTTGTTGAATGGTGGTGACCGCTTGCTTTACTTTTTTGATCCCGTTCCTAAAGAGCTTCCATTTTTAAATTTACACTCAGGTCTGAGATCTGGACCAATAATACCTTTTTTGGGCAAACTCTGGCCAAAAATTAAAAGTGCTTTGTCTGAGATTCGGGCAAACAGGGTTAAGGTGCACCATTCTGAGAAGGCGCCATACTATTGTACTATTATGGAATTTATTAAAGGAATTCTTCTCAATGTTTTTTTGGGATCTCATTTAGGACTGAGTATCAGTGAAACAGGGATTTTTCTCAAAAGTGGAGATATTTTTGAACATTTGATTTTCTATAAGGATTTGAGCACATTAAAGCAAATACCTTATCCAATTGACAACTGGATATTTACTGGAGATTTTTTTGTTAATTCCTGTGATACTTTGATCATGACTCTTTATTGGCATCTATTTTGTTGCATCATCGTTTAGAAGTGAGGCTGTAACGGTAATGAGTGCATTAGAATATAATTGAGAATTGGAATATTTACGATGTAACTTAACTCAGAATATGTACCGACAGTCATTTACTAGTACGCCACAGAATCACAATTATATTGCCAACATTACATCTAGTCAGAAAAGACACATCACTGTTCACTGGCATTGTGGAAATTTTGAGGCCAATCACATAAATAAATGCCTGTGAACCATAATTTTAACGTCCACCCGTGAAAATAAATTCCTACAAAATCCACAGTTCTTTCCTTATTTAGAATAATTACATGTATAAACATGTTCATAACAGCAGAAATTGATCTGTCTTCAGAGTGTTTGTTGATACATTTGATGATGAAGTAGAGAAAAGATGAATATTAATGTATATATATATATTTGTTTTTACTTCTCATTATAAGGTTATATTGCTAAAATATTTCCACAAAAGAAAACCTTTGTGGTAATTCGCAAAAATAAATTCCCACGAAACATATTTTTTGTGACTGTCTGCAAAATTTAATTCCAGTGAAACATAATCTTTGTGGCCATCCGGAAAAATTAATTCCCAGGAAATGCGCTTTTTTTCTCTTTTTTCCGGGCAAAGATTTTTGCCCGCAAAAATTTGACATTAAAGTATATTTATACTTAATTTGGTCATCATATGGTCCAATGTTTTAACTAAACAGAAAATGGTTATCCTCTCAATTTTATTGATGTTAGTATATTTGTGCAAACATTTGGTATTTCAACTTAAACCAAAAAGCCTTTTATTAGCAAGGCGATCTGCATGAAAATCTGCATTTGTTCCAAGAGCCTGGATGCTAGACTGCTAGAAACAACAACATTTGTTGAAGTTGCAAAAAGTTCTAAGATTCTAAGCCTTAAGTCTACTCGACTTAGCATTTGCGTTTTGCTTATGGCGTTATCTGTTATCTGAAAAAAACTGATTTTGTCGATTTCTGGGTATAAATAGCGACATGAAGCATCCTGACTGGTTAAAAATTAAAATTGTTCTTAGCTATCCATCTCGTTCACAGTGGTAGTTGCAATTCTATTATAGCATTTTTATTTGAATAGTTTAAAACATTTATTTGTCGAGAGTATTTCTATAAAATAAATTGTGTTTAATGACACGAGTATTACTATAGTAATAACAAATAATACAAATAGGTATATACACGATAACCCAAACTTTTGAATGCGAAATAATTGAGTTAAAAAACGTCATTTCGAGAAAAAGAGTCAGACAAGGTGTTGTCAAGATGGTAAATTCGTTTTTTCACTGAACTGTTGGGAATTTTTGCGATTGTGATTGCGGCCAAATGAGCTCCGCAAAGGCGAAGCTCGCTGTGCTTGCTTCTTTTTGCTCCACAAAAAGCACTTTACATTTTCTGCTGAAATTTGGCATCATGAACCAAAATCCCCTGGACCACAAAATGGTATAATAATTTAATTTTGCATAACATTTTTCTTTCTTATTAGCGTGGCTCCATTGCTTTTTTGCAGATTTTCGACCAATAAGAAGAGAACCTTTTTCTGTCGCAAATTGGTATTCTAAAATATATTCTGTTTGGTGATGATACGGTTAAAAAGTACGAAATGTATGCTACTTGCTCAGTGAATTGGATGAATATTGTAATGATTCCATAACTGATAGTGTTTATACAAATGCTAATATCAATTGTATATGTATTCTCTGTGTGCAATGTTAAAGGTTTATATAACCATGTAATAAGGCTAACTCATCTTTAAAGACCTGAAATAAAATCTTATAATTTCATTCCAATTTTAACTCGCCATTCTTCCTGTTCTGCAGTAATTATGTAAACAAAAGTAAAGTATGAAAGTTTTACATTTGTTTCCATCTCTTTTTTACAGCTGTACATTATGTACATGTAAGGGCAGTCATAAGTTTTATTTTAATTTATGTTTTTTTTTTATATATTTTAGAAAAACGCAGTTATCCCAGTTTTCTCCGGTATAGAGTAAAACATCCCGGTCCTACATCGCAGAAAGCGTACAAGTTCTGGGTACGCAACGGATGTAAGGACCGGGATGGTTTCAAATGGAATAAAGATCCACCACATAAATTTACAAAACCGGTTTTACAGAACCGACGCCAGGGTTCTGTAAAGTCGGTTCTACAAATTAAGACAGATGGCACTGCAACTTTTACTTTTACAACATATCATTAGGTTTTGTGTCTGAAAATAATAGGACTTGTGTATACGGTATTGTCAAAACTGAGCAATCTTACAAAAGTGTTATTTTTTGGTATAGGGTATTTTTGTACCTAAAACGTTATTTTTAAATTTTTGTGTAAAAATTATGGGAATTTCATTAATAAAAAGGCAATCATTACGAGAAAGACCTTATGCAGTCCACTAAGTAAATAAAAGTACTCTCTATCAAAATAAATGACACCTTTGTAACTTGACTCACTTTTCAGAACACTGTCTATAAAGTCCTACCTTAATATTAATACCTACTGATGTGTTGTATAAGTTGCTGTCATCTTTGAGCACACCAATGCTAATAATTCATAAGTCAATTGAGACTATAAACAAGAACAGAGATGCTAGCGGATTTGATTTATACAGTGTTATTATATTAGTGTAATTGTTGCAAGAAGTTTAAATGAAGCTGTTCTTACAGCAGTACTGTGTTTAAATAATAGTCAGTATCTACAATCATTTCATTAGGCGGCATCAATTAAAAATCATTGGTATGCTCATTACTATTTAGATGTAAATTTAGTTTATTTGTTGTTAATGTTTAGTTATAATGTATAGTTTTTAAGTTGGATATAGTCTCTGCAGTTAATATGTAATGTTAGTTACTACTCTTCCCTGTTAAAAACTAGTAATTCAGTGGTTGAAATGAATTGTCAGTAGTATTTAGTATGTTAGTTGCTACCCTTACCTTTTAAAAACTAGCTATTCAGTGGTTGAAATGAAAACAAATAATCTCCACTGAGACCATGCTCAAAATCTATTTTTCACAATTTTTTGAAATTCGCAAAAGTTTATTACCTTAAAGTATTTCCATTACTGCTTACCTAAAGTGGATTAATTTTCGCATGGACTAATTTTTGCGAATCGATCCAAATTTCACAAAATTCTCAAAAATTAATCTTTGGGAAAGATTTTAAAACAAAAATTAAGTAAATAATTTTGCGGAAATTAAATTTTGCGCATGAGAATTTTTAGTAATATTTGCAGGAATTTAATATTGTGGGTTTTTTCGAAATTTTCGAAATCTGCAAAATTTTCTTTCCACAAAGATATATAGTTCTTTACTACAATTTAGCTACTATGGTTTTAGTTATTATTGAAAATACATTAAATATTATAAATTAAAACTCTTTTCTTCTCTGATTCTGAGTGTTGCGCCTTATCTTGTACTCATGTAATGTTGATGGATATTTTGTTAAATAGAAATAGAGGTAGTCTTACATTATTTATTACAGTTTTTATAGATAATCACAGTAAGTCAGCAGTGTTTTTCCTTTTAGCTTTACCATATTTATACCGAAACTTGACATCCATAAATGATATTATTATTTTTGCTGTTAATATTATAGCCAGAGATATTGTTGTGTTGAATTATGATATGTTCATAAATTTATTACTTTTCCAAATTGCATAAATCAACTCTCTTTACAAAATATTCAGGCATTACCTCATTAGCTAGGAATGCTGATGAGACCTAACAATGTGTATTCTTATCCTTTACCAGGTATGTTAAAAATGGTGTCTTTTTCATTACAAAGGTATGTGTATTAGTAGATGCTGCTAAATAAGAAACTGGGAGCAAAGATTGAAAGTGGCTATTCTGTATGCCACCAATGAGCATTGGATTTGGTGAATGAGGCGAGTTATCCCATACACAACTAAAAATTACAAATGGATGAGTACTTGTGAAATTTTCAGATGTACCAGCCTTACTTTGAGCATTTAGAAAATCATGCAATGTAGGATATTGATATTCAACATCAGCAAACGTGTAGGAATTTTTGTTTACGATATAATATTTCTGGCACTGTATCTTGCTGCTCCCTAACAAAACATACAATTTTTCTTTAAAATTGAAGGTGATCAACAATTGATACATTTTCCAAAGAAATTTGTGACCTAATTTCTGGTCTTTGCATTTGCTGTTGCTTCAGGGAAATACACGCACTTTCTTTTCACAAAATACAAAGAGAATATCTACCATGCTATGATTGATCATGTAACTATGTGACAAACATGATTGTCCAAACAAACTGGTAAATACAAGATAATCAAGTCAAAATACGTCATTTCGATAAAATGGTCGGACAAGGTGGTCTTACAACTCACAACATCAAATAAATGTTCACACAGGTAAGAAAGCTTTCAAATGTAATGAATGTGACAAAGCATCTATAGAAATGAGTGCGTAATCTTGTCATCTCGATTTGTCAACATTTGAAAAAAAAAAAACATTCAAGAGATAAAACATGAATATGAGTATTTTGATCATTTTGTTACTAAGTCTCTTGGTTAGATTCTGCCTGAAAATATATATTCTCTGACCATTTCTGTTCAGATGTTTTATTTGCAAAAAACATTACATTCACTTCCATATCAGTTCAACTATCTTTTTTGTTATTTCAATTTTTCCAATTATTTCTTTAACTTCCTCCCCAGTACCACAAATCGGATAGCTAATACTATGATAACATTTGCCATGCTAAGCAGAATTTCATTTATGACCGCATAATGTGTGTCTTTTTTGATGTGTGCCATACATCTATAATAAAACTTCCACTTTTCCTATATTTGTAAGAATCACTTAAACTTTGAGAATAATTTACATTTGTTAAATTTTGCGATTTTTGGAATGGAACATTTAGCAAGAATTTTAATTTAATTATATGCTACATTACACAAATAACAATAATTGGACTTCAGATTCAACTTTAAACACTATTGTTTAAACTGTATAAAATTACTTCTTAACATATCAAAGTACCCATATCAAGCCAATTCAAGCCGTAATAGCCATTCTGATTTATTTTTGCTTAAAAATCATTTTAGTATATAGTT
>JAULBZ010004144.1:0-15195 GCA_032360805.1 Neoturris breviconis | reverse complement strand
GGATAAACCCTTGAGATAAACCTCAAGGGACGTCTAGTGGTCATTTTCAGCACTTGCGTTTTGCTTGTGGTGTATATCGCTTGCTAAAATTCAAAAACGTCTCATAATTTACATGAGGGATTGTAGAATCCTACTAGACTTAGTGGTCAAAATAAGGGTCAAATAATTACTGTGGAGGAGCGATTTTTGAGCTTAGCTTCAGGCTACAAAATCTAAAGCTATGCTACAAAAATCTCACCTCCACAGAGATTATCGTTCTTATTTAAACCACAGGTAGATTGAGGTTAAATAAAAAAGAATAAAATGCTGACTTTCCAATGGACGAAAACTTGTTCAAAGTTTACAGTAAAGATGCTAGAACAAAGTTTTTAAAAATTTTCTAGTGTCTTTACTGCTGACTTTGAACAGGTTTTTGCTCAGACTTACCTTTACATAAGGTGCCTTTATCAATAGCAATAAAAATTGATCATTTTGTTCTAATTCAAATCCGGGTGTAAGCATCTTGATTTAGAAAGTAATCTGTTAAATATGGAAATACAGGATTAAAAATATAGAATATCAATGAAGGAGGGTGATATCTATATTACTAGATCATTGATTCGATATAAACTTCTCCATAGATGATATTAAAACTCCAACTCTGATTACATAAAATGGAAAGATGCTGTATAGACTCATTGATCTTGTAATGGAGTGCGTTTTGTTGTTGTTTTTTGTAGATACAATATCAAGTGTAAAAGTTTTTCTCCTCAAAATTATATGAAACTTATTTTATCAAATTATCCATGAAAAATATGTTGCAGAGGAGAGTACGACTCAATGATCTTACAATAAAGATTTAGAAAAAATACATAGTTTTCTTTGTAGAACTGACTATGTTGATTTCACACAGCAATCTAAACATGTCATGGGTTTCCAGGGGAAGAGTGCTGCATTAACGATCTTGCAATGGATTTGTTTCTTCGTACGGAAGAAACCAATCCATCGCAAGCTCATTGACCTAACACACTTTTAAACAGATTCATTTTGGTTGATTTGCAAAAATATTTCTATAATAAGGTATGCATGTCAGCTCTTAATACACCTTGACCTTAAAAGAGCATATCTAGGTAACATTAATAAATTGCATAAATAACATCATTTCGCAATAGGGTACAAAATACAGACTCGTATATTACATGATGAAGCTTTTTAAGTACATTGTCCGATGATTTATATTATTGTTGAGTGCAAAGACAATTAGATTATACAATAATAATGACGTAAATTAACATCCCCTATAAATACTGTGATCGGAATGATAATTGTAGGCTGAAGCAATGCCCAAAAAACACTTCTCCACAGTGATTATTTGCTTTTACTACAAGCATTGATGGATATATTGGTGTTTGAAATAACAGCAAATAATAACTGTGGAGGAGGGATTTTTGATCATTGCTTCAGGCTTTCTAGCCTGAAACTATGCTCATGAAGCACTCGTACACAGTGATTATTTACTCTTATTTCAAACATTGGATATAATGTGCATAGTAATAATAGAGTACTTTTTACTCTTCTTCTCTCTCTATTTTATTTACCTATTGCATTGTCCATATTTGCGTATATGCTAAAATGGATATATCCCTATTTTAAAAAATTAAGAAGAAAACTTGAGATTTTTGCTAACCAAAGGAAAATAATTTTGAGGTTTTGATCCTTCAGATTGGCAGAAACAGCCTTATTTGTTTTTACTAGGACCATTGTAACTATTGTCAGGGATTTTCAAATGACCAGAGGCAATAAAGATCGCTGACTCGTTACTCTCCTCTATAGATTTTATGCACTAATAAAGTTCAAAAAATGACATTAAGTCAGAGATTGCAATATTTTAGAAATTTAAAATCAACAGATAAGCTTGAAAATAACTCTTCTAAATCACCTGTGGAGGAGTGTTTTTAGTATAGTTTTCAACTTACTTTCAAGCTTGGAAGGACACACAACAAAATAATATATAGAACACAAATTTTAATAACACCTAAATATGATAAATAAAATATAACGCTCTTCTTTATAATGGTTAAAATAGGAGCAAATAATCACTTTGGAGGAGTGATTTTCGAGCAAAACTTCAGGATTTATAGCCACGCCTAATGCTATACTCAAAAATCTCTACTTTACAGTGATTATTTGCTCCTATTTCGATCACTGCTTTTAGACGGTTTCAAATATTTTTTAGTTTGGTGTAGTACGTGAAGCAAGCCTTCATATTATTATCTGTGGAAGAGAGTTTCTCACAGAGAGTGACATCGAGGAGGCATCAAATGGATGGCAACTATGATGGTTTTATTGTAATGTTAATATATCTTTTATTTAATTGTTACCTTACCGGACAGCGTCGTGCATTCCTGTTTAAGAGATAGTGCCACTGTGGAAGAGCAATTTTTTAGTGTAGCTTTAGAAATATGTTTTTCATTCTGGTTGGCTGTATAATAATAGTGCAGACATTATACTCTAATATACTTTATTCAACAAAATGAAACTACACTGAAGAGTATTATGTCATTAAGCTTGCAATGGATTGGTTGTTCTGTACGAAGAAACCAATCCATTGCAAGATCGTTGAACAACAAACCAATAATATTTCAGGTCTGAACAAAAATAATGTTTACATAGTAGCAAGAGGTTTCAATATATATAATGCCTAGAGGAAGTGAACAATGGAAGCGTAATTGATTAAACGGCGATCAATACCATGATTATATCTTATTTGGACCCTCTGAAAACACAGAACAATTTGATTGCTTGAATTCATCAATGGTCGGAACAAGAACAAATAATCACTGTGGAAAAGCGATTTTTGAGCAGGGAGCTATCCTCAAAAAATCTCTCCTCCACAGTGATTATTTACTCTTATTTCAAACACTGTTTATAAACAATAAAGAAATAATCACTGTGAAGGAGAGATTTTTTTAGCATTGCTTCAGAGAAAATGTTTACAAATCACAGTGATTATTTTGAACCCTGATATATTCCAATTACAGGATATTGACATTCTCAGTGACAAAAAACGAGGTTTAAAATTTCAAAAATAAAAATATAAAGTATATTCATATAACGAAGTAATCCATTATAATCTTTTCTAGATGGATTATTTACACTATACTTAAAATATGCAAATAGTCAGAGAGTGATTAAGTATATGCTCCTTCGCAGTTGCACTGCAGTGTTCAAAATAAGAATAATAATCATAGAGGAGCGATCTTCCTAGCCTGAAGCAATACTCAAAAATCCCTCCTCCACCATGATTCTATTTTGTTCTTATTTCAAACAATATCGTATAAATATTTGGACAAAAACCAAGCCATTTCAGACCAACATAGAAGCTGTGTCAATCCATCAGAGGATTTATTCAGGAATAAAGTGCACCAGTGTAATATAAATTTCCTAGACTGTGGTACCAACACTGGGAGGATTAAGATTTTGCGGGAAGATATTTTTGTAGAATTAATATGTTCGTGGAATTAATTTATGTATTTTTTTTCTTAAAATGTAAATTTAAACATTGCAAATTGAAAATAAAATATAAAAATGGCATAAATTGAAAACATAAAATGTTTTGTTTAGGGATCATCTCCAAAATTCGTTCCAAGGGGGAGAATATTTCTAATTCTTTGGTGAAATATATTTTCTTTAATTGCATTAACACTTATTATTCGAGATTTACCAAACAAGAGACTCAATAATATAATGTTCAGTCCCAATTTAAGTGCTTGTTAGAACATTCTAGAAAAATGTATACATTTATTTGCCTTCAAATATCTAAAATTATTTCTGTAAACTTCCCACAAATATTTCTTTAAATTGATTCGCTAGACCTGCTGTAGCAGCAGAAAATAATAAGGTGAAAAACAATAAAATGGTATGAGCAAATAATCACTGTGTGTGTGAGGGAGAGGGGGATTGAGGCTATAGCAAAATTCGAAAAAATTGCTCCTCCACAGTGATTATTGGCTCTTAATTTGAACACTGGTTGATGTAGTGTTTGAAATAAAAGCAAATAATCAATGTAGAGGAACGAATTTTGAGCAGGGCTTCTTGCTTTGTATTCTGACGTGATGTTCAAAAATCCCTCCTCCACAGTGATTATTAGTTCTTATTTTATAAACTGAATTGGTTTACAAGACTACTTCAAACATCTCAACAAGCAAGATTATATACTATAAATTGTGAAACTAATATAATATAATAATCCCTGTGGTTGAGGGATTTTTGAATATTCAGGAACTTCTCCGCAGTGATTATTTACACTTACTGCGACCACCATAAAAGAATATAATATATATATATACATGAAAATAATAAATTTCTTATTGCTAAGAAGCATCATCTGCTTGTGAAGTATCTTCGGATTTGTTAGTATTATTTTTACATAGACTGTCTAAGTATTCTTGTTGCGATTGAGCAAGCACTGCTGCTAGTACTGGATCATTATCCCAATCTAAAAAAAAAAAAACTTGATAAATTATTTAGCCTAAAAGTCATGCTCAATAATCTAACTGAGCAGAGTAAAGTTTCGAAATTTCAGGAACATGGTCTAATAAGAAAAGTGGGATGTCAACACCCCTGCAAAGTGGTAATAATAGCCTTGTTTTGCAGGGCTAAAAATTATTCCACCACATCGATTATTTATTTTGACTTTACTTACCAGGGCCATATCCCAATGCAAAACTCCAATCGTTAGAAGCACAAGCTTGATTTGCATCACTATTATTCGTTGCTCTATTGTTTATTGCTAATCTATTGTCTGTTAATTGTTCATGAGTTGGTACAATTTGTGCAGGACTATTTCCTTTAACTTGTTTATTTGATGGGCCTGTATGGTTACCAGTTTTATTATATGTGTCATGGGGTGGAGATCTTTTAGTTTCTCGTGGAGGTGATTTTCGGGATACATCATGCGGAGGACTTCTTCGTGTAGTTAATTCATTGCTGCAAGATGGAGATCTCCTGGAATGTATGTTATCACGCGGTGGAGACTTTTTAGAAAATGTACTTTCTTGTGGCGGTGACTTTCTACTTTGGGTAGAAGTACTTGTAGAACTCGATGCACCAGCCTAAAAGAGAAACATTTCTAATCTTATTATACAAAAATTCCCTGTACCTAAGAAATCTTTTTCTATATTATCGAGCATATAGGCACATGTGCCTATAAACAAAAATTCAAGATTCTTGGAGCTTTTAATTAATCCAAATGTGACTTATAAAGGCACCTATATTTTCTCACTTGTAGGAGCAAATTAATTATTTTTTTAGGAAATGAAGATCAGAGAATAAGTAAATAACAAGGATTATCATGATGACAGTGCTGCAAGGCATCAAGGCCAATACTTGGTAGACAGCTATTAAAAGAAGACAATTTACAAAGTTAAAAGATGTTTATGAACATTACACTTAAATCTCTGAAGAGTATTGTAAGGTGCAAAGCAAGATAATGGTAAATAATTTTCTGCAAGTCAGATGTGTGATTAAAGAAACTAGTCAAATAGTTGCAGTAAAAGGATGAGCTGAATACCTGGTCCCATGATTAAAAGATCTTAGAGCAGTAGTCAAAGACTTTAATTCATCAGAGCAAATACGATGGAAAAACTTATAAAATAAAGACAGTGATGCAGTCAAGTCAAGTAGCTAAAGACAACTAGCAGAGGCACCAGCCCAGATATGACAGCAGTATATTACATGGACAGACGTAACCCTGTATAGATATAGGATGCCCTCCAGGGATAGAAAGTTCCATGCACAATAAAGAGAACTAACTTTCATAGCTGCAATTTTAGCAATCAACCTAATATTTGTCTAGGAAAATTCTTTAGAAAAAGTTAGAAGAACAAGGTGAAAATAACTATTCTCAAGAAGTTCAACTCCATTTATTGTCACAGAGGGCAGAAAAGGGTCCTTAAATTGATTAATAGAAAAAACATTAGTTTGGAAGCATTGAATGCCACAAGCCATTTATCACCCCATGCAATAACAGTTAGTGGATGAGAGATTTTTCAGAACATTTTCAGCCAATTTGACTGAAAATAATCTGAAAAATCTCTCCTCCACAGTGATGACTGCCAGTTATTTTAAGTCCTGACGTTGTTCTTATTTCAAATCATTTGTTAATTTTGTACGAATCAAATGAATGAGTATTGATTTGCTTCTTTCTCATCCTCTATGTGATCGAGTGATTATTGAGCATAGTTTCAGATCTTATAGTCTGAAGCTACGCTCAAAGACCACTCCACAGTGATTATTTGCAGTCTTTACTAACACTAGAACTTTTTTGTTTATCCTTTAACCACTGTAGATATGATTCTCGAGCAGCTATCTCTGCTAACTGTTCATCAGTAGCCTCCCAATCTGTTGCTTTTATCTTATCTTCAAGCATTTCCTAAGATCATACAGAAATGGAATAAGAGCAAATAATCAGTAGAGGAATGAAGCTGTGCAGAAGTGTGTTGAGCTTGCAATGGATAGGTTTCTTCGGTACAAAGAAATCAATCCATTGCAAGAGCATTGACTCAGTACTCTCCTCAGTAGGTTTTTTTTTTTTGAGCTCGAAGCAGTGGTCAAAATAAGAACAAATAATCAGTAGAGGAATGATTTTAAGCATAGTTTCAGACTAAACGACCCGAAACTATGCATCAAAAGCTGTCCTCAATGGTGGTTATCCTATGCCTATTCCTCAGTTCATTCCTGCCTGTTGCCTGTGTTCCTCTGCCGATTTGCCTATCTTGAAATTTCGCTTGCAAACATAGTGGTACACCCACAATACTTGAATTACTGGTTTGATGACAGGTAGCTAGTAAAGTCTACCTATCATCTATCTATAAAAATGCCACATGCTGCCTGCCTTTTCACATGAAGCATGGTCAGTTCAGTAGAAATCAAAATAATAAATAAAATCAAAATCAAAGAATCTTTCCAAGCAGATTATTATCTTAAACATAAGATACACAGAAAAATACAAAAAAAATGATATCGAAAACAAAAACATACCTTTTCTAACTGTGTTGCTTCAGATTCGTGCATTGTCTTTTCCAGTAATTCTTTCCTGTCCACCTAAATATAATAAAGATAAAACCCTGAATTACCAAGAAACATTCCAGAACTCAATTGAAAGTTTTTGTGAAGATTATTACTAAATAAAAGAATGGTGAAAGTAGCCCACCAAACTGAGCAAGAATTATATCTTATTGATTTATATCTCTAAAAATTGAGGAAGAAGCTTTCCCAATGTGAAATGTATGGCAATAAAAAGATTTAGAAAACCTTTTTTAAAAATTTCTGATTACAAATTACAAGTAACTTCTGAGTGATATGTTGCACTATAGCATATCTTTCATTAGAAACTAATTAAATAGTAATTATGTTACAGCTTTTTTAAATAATAGAGATATAGTGTATATAACAGTGTGTTCAGAATAAGTTTTTGGTGAAATAATACAATCTTCAAATTTTCCACAAAACCCATGGTCAAAATTAATGCTCAGAAATCTCTCCTCCATAGTGATTATATTTCAACCACTGAACCGAAGCATTATATTCTTCTTAGATCTGTAACATGAAGACTTGTTCAAAGTCCACAGTAAAGATGCTAGACTTCAAACCAATATTATCCCAATGCTATGTTCAAATTCATTCCGTCCAATTATTCGTTCTTATTTTGAGCACAGTACCCGAAGGATATGTTCACTTAACGTCTGTAACTTTCTCAAACACATACGTAATGCCATATTATACTCACCCCGGGTTTATAACCTGCTAATCCTAAACCAACACCAACCGAAGGATTATAAGGATCTGTGATAGAATTGTAATGAACGTTACCATGGTAACTTAATCGTATCGGTGCAATGTCTTCACTAGATAATGAACGACTATGAAATGTATTGATTGGCTCTAAACAAAATAAATTATTAAGATTAACATCGAAACAAGACGTAACTTTGATTTAATCTAAAATCATGCACCGTTATCAATTTTAGAAGCTTTCTGGAAGATACACATCGAATTTCTATTTTACATTTTTTTTTCAACTACAGCATAAGGCTGCATACGTGTACTTTAAAATTGAACTCTAAAATCCACAGTGAATATTTTTTGCTATTAGAATAGGAGCTCCAGTGATCGAAATAAGGGAAAATAATCTTTGTGCACGAACAATTTGGGATAAACAGGGTTGACATCGCTAACAACCTTCAAGGAGGTAATTCAATTGTATCATAGACAAAACATTTCTTCGTTTTATAAAGATTGAGGTCATAACTTAATCTAATGTTGATAAGAAACCCTAAGAATGCTTATTCAGTAAAAAAGAAAAAATAACTACTGTGGAGGAGAGTTCCTTAAGTCTATACTCTGGCTTTATAGATATTCCATCGGTAGAAATTGACATCACACAACATCTAAAATTTCTTTCTACGCATGCGCATTTTCCATTCCACAGAAAATTCTCTGAAGTGGAAAACGGCCTTAATTCCTCCAGAGTGATTATTTGTTATTTCTAGTACTAAGCTCTGCCTTAAAATAACTGCAGCACATCACCTATGGAGGAGTGTTTCTTGAGTATAGTTTTTCAGCTTGACAGCTGAACTCAACATTACTGAAAAATACTCCACAGGTGATGTCCGACAGTTATTTTTAGGCTTGAGTACTGTATGCAAAAGTACTTACCATAGGAGTATTGGTATACTTCGATTGGTCGGTTATACATTTCACTTAACGCTTGTATTTCAATATGGTTACCATGGGCATGTTCATTTCGTTTACGACGGATATATGATGAAAAATCTTCAGTGATATATTGAGAGAAAAAATCTGCATTTTGTAACTGAAAACAATAAGAAAGGTGTATTAATACTGTATCATCTAGAAATAACAGTTTGTAGCTGAAAACAATCCTTAAGTAACACTTCTCCACAGGTGATATCTGACATTATTTTGAGATTTTGAATACAATTTATATTTTATAGAGCTTAAGACGTTTGATTGAAATTGGTACAATGTGCAAGTCAAAACTGTCTATAATTCAAAATGAGGAGGTTAATCAAAATATAACTGTTAGTATATTCAAAGAAACTATATGACAAAATGCAATAAAAAAGAAACTGCACAGAAGGGTGTTATGTCAACATTAGCTTGCTGTGAATTAGTTTCTCTACAAAGAAACCAAAGGATTGCAAGATTAATTTCTTTGTTAATTATATTTTGGAGTCAATTCCTTACCAGTTCCTTACCAGTTCCTTAGGGGTCATCTCAAAAATAAAATCTACAGAGAGTACTGAGTCAACGATCTTGCAATGGATTAGATCGAAGAAAACAATCTCCATTGCAAGTTCGTTGGTTCGTTGACATAACAAACTTCGTCACAGATTTATTTTTGTTGAATTTTGTGAATTTTAGCAAAATTTTCAGCTGGTCCCTCACCATATAGTCCATACAATGTCTTCGAACCACACTATGCATTTCTTGATCCCCATAAACATGATCAGCTATAACAACAAATCATATGCAGTGCTTAAGAACAAAAACGAATCAGAACAGAAATGTGTTAGGTCAATGAGCTTGCAATGGATTGGTTTCTTTGGTACGAAGAAACCAATCCATTGCAAGATCATCGACTCAGTACTTGGTGGAAACAGTAGGGACCATCTAAATATTTTGTGTCAAAAACAACTTCTTCTGTAAGTTAAAAGAATTTTTTTTTTATCAAATTCAACAGAAAAGCCGCACAGAATGGATATTTTTTCAATGAGCTTGCAATGGATTTGTTTCCATACTTTTCTCATTGACTATTTTTAAAGTGTGACACAGTGTTTGAAATAAGAGTATATAATCACTGTGGATGGATTTTTAAGCATTTTTTCAGGCTTTCTTGTTTCAAACACTGACAAGTAAGAAAATGTTTTTTGACCTTAAACAATAAAAGAACAACAGAGTCATACAGGGCTCGAAATAACTGCCGGTCATCACTGTGGAGGAGAGATTTTTCAGAATATTTTCAGCCAAGTCACTTGGCGATTAGCTTATATGTTAAGGGTTTAGGATTATTTGATTGCAGTAATGCATGTTATTTTCACAATTATTAGAAATAGTTGATCAAGTTGGTTTAGATGTGTTTGGTCAACAACCTGTTAAAAAGCAACAAGAATGTATATGTCCTAACTGTTCACGTACGCTTGCTGCTAATCGATTTGCACCCCATCTTGAAAAATGTATGGGTATGGGTAGAAACAGTAGTCGTATTGCAAGCAAAAGGTATATATTTATTTTTCATTTTGTCAGGATTGGTTATAATAAGCACTTGGACACTTGGACAAAGACAATTTTGTTCTTGATGATTTAAATAACATAGAGATGCCATAGAGATCCGAAAGTAAGCACCCATCCAATAGTAAGCACTCCTTGCTGAAAGAAAATGCATTTCATAAAAAGTGGAATTTGTTTGAATCAAATGCGATTTTCAGTCTGACAAGGCATCATGGAAACAAAAACACTTTGTTAAATAAAAGTAAACTAGCTTAAGACGAAATACTACAATGGGTTTTATTTGTCCAAATCACTATCAGAGTTGTCAGAAGTTTTTCTGATTCTGATGAAGAGTAGATTTTGACGTCTTCGATGACAAAGACTGTATTAGCAAACAACGCCTAAGAAGTTTAAAGCTTGCGAACTACAATGCATGGTGATATTGTTAAACAAATAAGTTTTTATTTCGTCCTCTGCTAACACTTTTCTGGTACCCAAAATTAAGCACCCACCCGATAGTAAATGCCCTTGAATGCCACTAATTTTGAAAGTAAAAGCCTGCTTACTTTTGGAACTCTACGGTATTAGTTGATAATACAATTCTGCAGGAACCTTGTGTTGTATCGCTAAACCTGTAATTGATTGGTTTCTAGGTAGGTGTTCAATGGATGTGACACATTTATTTTCTCAAATCTCCTGATTATGATCCCAATTTACTAACAATCATAGTGAACTTATGAAAAATATGTACATTCTTTTGTTTAATCTTTTTTGACATTTTTACTTTCAGATTACAAACCACTGGCCGTATCGAAGAATTTGATGTTGATAATGATATAGATTATGATTGGAGTTATGAATATGAAAGAAAAGGTGAAATTGTTGTTGAAGTGGAATTTTAGACAGTGCTGGAAATATGAAAAAATAATCAATGTATAGGAGTGATTTTTGAGCATAACTTTATAGCCTGAAGCAATGCTCAAAAATCACTCTTCCACAGTGATTATTTGCTCTTATTTCCAGTAATTTTTACAGATATTAAATTAAAACAAGGTATTTATGACGTCACTTTCAACCAATGTAATGGCGTCATTTAGAATTACTATTGTAATTTCGTCAATTCTTCGCATAATATTATATCATAACAATTTTCTGTTTTCTTGATCTCACTTCATAGTAAAAAATGCTGGGCTTCTACCTTGTAAGAAATGCACAGAGTTTCTCCCTTTTTAAAGGATTTTTTTTATTCTCCATAGTGATACCTTTCATCTTTTATAGGTCGCAAAGGTAAACGAGACAAGGATAAGGTACCACTAATTGATTTTCTGATATGTGGATATACTAATAACCTTAATATCACTGTATCTCATATAAGTGTCTCAACATATCCGAGACGCTTCTGAAATTTAGTATCAGCATAAGGGATCATCTTAAAATTTCGCTCCGAAACTAACTTTGTTGGTATGGTTAAATCAACTAAGATTGACAAAATTTAACAAAAATTAATCTGTACACAAGTGTTTTAGGTCAACAAACTTGTAACGAATTATCCATTGCAAGGTTATTTACTCTGTACTCTCATCTGTAGACTCTATTTTTGAGACGGTCCAGAAGTTAAATATATTGTACTGAATTAATCAATGTAATTACATCTTTTTATTCTTCCCATTGAGTAAGAACTTGTTCAAAGTCAGCAGTAAAGGTGCTAGAATAACATTGAAAACGTCCACTCAGTATTTTTTATCTTATATTAAAGTGTTGCAGATAGTGCTTAGCTTGACAGGCAAGAGATTCATACGGACTTACTGAATATCCTATAGAGGTATTTTAATACTTATATTGAACTTATAATATTTTACATCTTTAGATAACCAACTCACCGAAACGTTCTAAGATTCGAAAAGGTAAAAAAAAGTATTTCTTTCAAATAATTTTTAATATACCGTGTTTATTTGAATAAACGTCTATATTAACATAAGCATCCCCTTGAATCCCCTTTGAAACGTTAGAAAATTTAAACGCCCCCATCCAGACACACAGGAACAGATGCGCATTCTAAAGAAGATAGCTCCCTACATTCAGATCTTTTTTGTGTAACACATTTGGATGTAGAGGAGGCCAAAAAAAAATTAAGGTGTCAAGATTGAATAGAACGAGAAGATATCGATCATACTATAAGAGTTTGTGTGTTTTCTTCAATCTAAAATATTTAATAAACGCCCTTTAAAATTGGAAATTTTAATAAACGTCAAGGTATTGCTTATGTATATCTACATTTTGCATTCTTCCACGTGAATGTAGTGTTTCTGTAAAGTAATTATAAATGGTATCTGTGGAGAAGAGTATATTGAGTTCACATCTTAATTTATTTATTTGTACAAATCAGTTGCAAGTTCGTTTACATAACACTCTTCTTCATGGGTATTAAATTGATTTCTTTCTTAACCATTGATGGTGCTTATACCCTCACGATTTCAATTTAAAGTAGGATTTTTGTTAAGTATAGTTTTCAGCTTGTAAGCTTAACTCTAGCGAGATCATGATACTCCGGGCTGGCTCGTTTACTTATATGAATAGATACATTATTGACAAAAATTTCTTTGTTAAACGAGATCTCACTTGCTTCATTCGTAACGGTAAGCAGGCTTGCTCTTCTCCATATGAACAGTCCCTTCCCAAAGTCAACGGTAAATACACTAGTACAACGTCCACTATGAAGGAGTGATTTTAGAGCATAGTTTCGTGCTATAAAACATAATGCTGTGCTCAAACATCTCTCCACCACATTGATTATTTCTCTTATTTTAACCACTTACTGTATTCGCAGGCGATGGTAGCATTGGTTTATCGAGTCTTGTTAGTAATGGTAGTAGTGGTTCAAGACCAGGTACTCCATGTTCTACAGCAAGTGGTGATATTGGAACATGTATCAAGGTAAGCCAATAAGTAAGGATCATTACCTGTGGAGCAGTTTTGTGAGTATAATATCTACACTCTATAGGTGATATCCAATGTGATATCCAATGTTTTCAGACTTGAGTTCAACAATATAAATCCAGTGATCGAAATAAGAACAAATAGTCACTGTGGAGGAGGGATTTTTGAGTATAGCTTCAAACTTTGAAGCTTAAAGCTATGCTCACAAATCACTCCTTCACAGTGATTATTTGCCCTTATTTCGAACATTGAATGCTTGTACTTCGAAATTAATTTATTTACTAATTAAATGCTTTCTATCGAAATCTGATTCAATAAATAGATACTGGTGCTTTCGAATATTTAAAGGTAGTTCTTCTAGGAATCTAGTCTAGTCTAATTTCATGACAGTCATATTGTTGATTTCCTTATTTCCTATAGCTCCTGTTGATACAAACGACTATAAACATATATATAAACATATATTCATACATATATTTCCAATTGATAATAATTATTAGTTGGCTAAATAATTAATTTGTATTTTATTTAGACTGGACCAACGTTACAAGCACTTGAAGCTCTTAGTCAAGGTAACTGGTCAGAATTTTTGTAAAAGTCTGGGCCATTTCATTATTTGTTTATTTAGTGATTGAAATTTATTTTCACCTAAATCATTTGTTCTGTTTGGCGCTTCTTATAACTAACGAGCTCCTTTTAATACTAACTTCTACTTTTTATTTTTATAGAAGAGAAAGTTGCCCTGTTAACGCAGGTATATTTTCTCCTTAAATTTTAATTGTAGTTTTGATTTTTTAATGCAGTGTTCGTATAAGAGCAATAACTGTAGAGGAGTAATTTTTGCGCATAATTTTAGGCTATAAACCCTGAAGCTATACAAATCCCTCTTCCACAGTGATTATTTGCTCTCATTTCGAACACTGTTACTATCTTTGCGCACGATTACATGGTGCTTTGCCAATTTGCCTTTCTGAGTTCAATTTTCGTTCACACTATCTCCTGGTTTCACAGTCGATTATGTGAGAATGTTTGAGCTCTGTTGATCGAGACCTTGTCATATTTACTAACGGAATCCCGTTCATCCGATGCTTTTGCTAAACACCAGCGGATGCGGATTCTGTTTGGCTAAGTTGAAAATGCAATCGTTACAACACAGCTTTTAGTACTGATAATATTGTTGTGTTATTTTATCTTTTATACCCTTCAGATACACAACGTCGGATTAACGTTGAAACAACATCAAAACGACGTCATTTTTTGATGTTTTTTCACGATTTAAACAAGACAAAAACAATTGTCGTTTCTGTAGATATTTTTTTTTTTTAGACCTGTGGAGCAATCTCTGAGCATACTGGCAAGATGTGTACGAGGTAAATTAATGTATTCATTCTGACATTTCTTTTGTATTTTTGTCTGTATTTGGTAAGCTAAGAAACCTGTCCTAGACTCTGTTCCCTACACTTGTATAAATTAAACTCATCAAATGTACTCTTAAAGTGGATTTCCATTAGCGTAAAATTCCGCGCGGAATCCAAATCGTGTGACGTCAATTTCTACCAATGGAATGTCTTCATTTGGATTTCGCGCGGAATTTTACGCTAATGAAAAACGGCCTTTACAGATTTCAATATTATAAAAGGATTCTCTGCAAAGATCCTAAAATCTATATTAGAGTTTAGTTTAGCATAAATAACGTTTGCAGAATGGATTTGTTTCGACCCCCCCATCTCTGTGGAAGATTGATGTTTTAGTATAGCTTCGGCTACAAAGCCACTGTAAATTTTACGATATTATGCAGCAGCTGTATATTTTCTGTTACCGATTTCTCAATCTTGTGTAATTGACCAATTTTTGAAAATCATGAAAGCCACGAAATTTATATCCTGCGAAAACTAGTTTCTTAATCATCATTATATACAATATACATATTTAGAACTGGTCGTTGCGTTCAGCACACTGATGATCAGCGTAGAAGCGTACGAGATT
>JAULBZ010004143.1:0-15195 GCA_032360805.1 Neoturris breviconis | reverse complement strand
ATAACAGCCGGTCATCACTGTGGAGGAGAGATATTTCAGAATATTTTCAGCCAACTTAGCTGAAAATATTCTGAAAAATCTCTCCTCCACAGTGATGACCAGCTGATATTTCGAGCCCTGGTTTCTTATTTAGCTAATTGTAAACAATATCAGGCCTATGAATTTATGCCGACATCTTTGGAAACTAGTTTAGCCTTCAGAGGCCTGCAATAATAGAAATAAAATGAATACCTCAGCGTTTGAAATCAGAGCAAATAATCACTGTGGAGGAGTAACTTTTGAATATTACTTCAGGATTTATAGCCTGAAACAATGCTCAAAAATCTCACCTCTGCATACATTTCAAATATTGTACCTGATAATCATTCCAAATAAATTTCTTAGGTAATGGAACATTCTCCGGGAAATTCAATTGAGCATCAACAAATGCCTAAAATATAGTAGCATAGTATAGCTAACTCATTGCCTCACAGGAAAAAAACTGAGTCTATTGCATATTAGATTTCAAAGCAAAGCAAATCCATAGGTTGGACACAAAATTTGGGATGTTATCATTTCAGGTGGAGCATGCGTACTAAAGTTTAGATAATTAGGGAGCGTCTTTAAAATGAAATCTACAGAGAATAGTACTGAGTCAAAGATCCATTACAAGTTTGTAGACCTAACACACTTTATGCACCTTCATTTTTGTTGAATTTTGTCAATTTTAGTTGATTTAACCCTACCAAAGAATAAGTACCAATGAAAAATACAACTACCTAGTTCCAGCTTAATGGTTAGGGCTTTAATGATGCCATTAGATCTGATATTTTAGAGTTTTAGAAAATTAGAAACATTTTAGATGCTAAAAATATTGGATGGTAAAATTATCTGGACTATTGTCTTGTCCAAATTTTTTACAGTCCAAAATGCTTTGTAGTGAATGTACGAACCTGATTCCAGTCAAAGAATATATTTTCACCAGAATAACCATTAGCTTTGTAGTCTCTAAATGTCTCACAACCTGAATGAAAATTTAAAGACTGTTAAACACTATACTAGCTGAGAGGGGAAGGCAAAAATCCCCTATCATAAAGTTTTTTGCATAACTGCATAACTTCTGCTTAGTAAAAGCAATCTTCCTGAAATTTTCAGTATCTGAGTTTGAGACTATGCAGATGATTTATGCAACAAGGAGTTATTTAGTACATTGAAGGTGGTCCTACTGGTCCTTTTGTTGAAGGCTATCTAACAGAAAATCTATCTAGAATAAGCAGAATAAATAATGAATAAAGACTTGGAGTATAGCAAATAATTAATCAAAGGTATGTTATTGAAAGTAGCCTACCAAACCAAGTGAAAGTTAAACCTAAGCACATAATTATGATTTGCATACACACTTTATACCGTGTTTGAAATTATGTCTTTATTAAAATGATAGTGTGTCAGGCCAAATAAACAGTTGGAACACAAGGTAAAATTATGTCAGGTCACTGTAGAGGAGTGACATGAAATTTCGTATCAAGGATCGACACCCAAATTTTACATGCCATTAGGGTTTCATTGACAAAGTTACAAGTAAAATAAACAATTGGAACACCTTTATCAAGATAAAATTATGTCAAGTCACTGTGGAGAAGAGTAATGAAATTTCATATCATAGCCTGAAGCAATGTTTAAAAATCACTCCTCCATAGTGGATGTGAATTGCATACACAAATTATACATCATAGCATTATGTAAAATTAAAATAAAGAATACACCTATAGTATTAGTTGCGCTTTTAAAGACTTGGTATATGTCACACTGTATAGGCTACTCAGACTATTATGCATAGGATAGGATATGCCTTGATGTAGTATGTCTGTATTATGCATGTATATGTATGCATGTATGTATGTATAGTAGTATATAAACATAATATAAGCCATGCATTTAATACTCATAAAATGCATTTAATACTTATAAAACTTAAAGGGAAAGTAAACATTTCGAAAGAAATTTGCTAAATTAAATCCTCTCCACAAAAACAACTTTTACACTTCTTAATATCATAAAAGGTTTGATATCACAATGTTTAATAATTCATTTCTTTACAATAAGTATTGTCCCAAACGCCTACACTTTGGATATGGAGGTATGATAGCACGATCTCAACTGGCTATTCTTGATTTTAATGACTGGTGTGAAAGTGTTCATGCTACAACCTCAGACGATCAACTCAGATACAAACAGCAGTATTCGAAAGTAACACAAAATTGGGCCGTTAAAACAAAATCGCTGCTGCAAAGTAACGTTCTTATGTAAAAGATCTGATGGAAGAAGTGGTTTACTTGAAATCATCAGGGGAGAAGTGTGATGTGTGCAATGTCTCTGACATTCATAAGCATTTAGCTTTATCTGAAAAGCCAGATGAAGAAGAAGCAATTATGAACATTCGCACAAGATTTGTTTTGTAAATTGACTCGCCACCCTACAGACACATGACGTCGGATCGTCGGATCGTCGGATCAACGTTTCCTTGATGTCATTTAAAAGTTGATCCGATGCCGTGCACTCACAGGGAAGTCTATAATATTTTTATCATTTCCATATAATATCTATATTATGCCTGTGGGACACACCATGGTCAAACAAAGTATGGATAACATTGAGTTAGACAATAGTACGTCAAATGTTCTTCAATTACCGTTCGACCAAGCTGTACCCACTAGGATCTCTAGTCAGAGTCAGGTGCATCTCTGTCCTTGTCAATTTTACTTTCCATAAATGGAATATAAGTTCATGATTCTTCTGGATAATGTTCTCTTATCGCCCAAATTTCACACAAAGGAATAACTTTTCGTACGCCTTTTCCAAGACGGTTATGGACCCACCATCTATATTGTTTGTATCCTGCAAAACAAAGCGATTTATAAAATGTTGTTTGAATATGTTTATATTATATTCTTGCACGTTTTACTTTTACTACACGTTTTAGTTATTTCTATTATATTACGTATTATAATTACGAATAATTGATGATTATAATTTTAATAACTCTCAGCGTGTTAATGGACTCGAGCATAAATAAAAAAAAGTAATTGCAGACAGCACATTCGTATATAAAATTAGTTGTACTGGGTGAGGTTGAAAATGGAATTATTCAAAGAAAAGAGAATAGTTATGTAAAAAGTTAGAAAAGCGTTATTTATATGCAAAAGTTAAATTACTATAACCCATCCTGGCTATTTTGAAATTTTTGCTAACATTAGCAAAAAAACCCACATGACTAGATCACTAGATCTGCCATTTTTGAACACCATTTTTGTTTATTTTTTGTAGTTAATATTTGTACCAACTTTAATGAACAAAGCAATTTTCCTTCGAAATTATCAGGTAAAACATTTTTCTGTCCCGTCGCCTCCCTCGCAACAGCCAGAATGTATTCAGCGGGACCCCAGCCAGAATAGGATTAACTAGTGGATAAGTGTGGTGCAAGTCAAAATTTAAAATAATTGACAAGTCAAAATCTGGTAATTGATTAGATTCACATTCACTTCATTCCAAAAATAATACCGGACACATTATTGGATCCATGTAAAAATAACATCAATTATGACGCTGTAAACTTTTACGATATTGAATTGATGTTGTTTTTGTCACATTTATAATTGTATGGATTTAACTTTTAGCACATTTTAAACTTTGGAATAGACCTATTCACAAATACATGAAAACAAGGTGTTGGCTGCAGTACATTAAAAGGAAGTTGTTGCAAGTTCTACTTCGAGCAACCAACAATTCGCTTTCATGTATTTCTCGCTGTTTCGTTCATGCCAGTAAGAAAGCTACCTAATAAACAACCTTTTAGTACAAATAGCAAATAATTCGAATGTTCGAGTAAGTCCAGTTTTCCATTACCGTTGATTGTCACATGTCATGTGACATCAATTTCTACTATTTTGCATAGCGTAAATCCACCTCTAGATTATAAAAAGTTGAGAAAATATTCTTGCGAATGGAAAACCTATTTTTAGTATAATTTAAACATGTGACCAAATGTGGGCAAAGCACCTTTCTCTATAGCTTATCCTTTTAAGAGGGCTTAACACATTATAATTTCTTTTTAGCTGTAGAAACAGTTTTTAACGCATAAACACATTATAATAGATAATCTGCTAACCTCGTTTTCAATTTTTTTAATTATTTGTATCCAAATGTCAATAAAAAGGAGTTATTTACGATATTATCTAGAAACATGTGTCTCTTCAAACTAGCTCATTCACTTAAAATGGATTAGAGCTAATTTACCATCTTGTAAGACCACCTTGAATGAAAAGAAAATATCCCAATGAACAAAAACTAGTTCCAAGTCTGAAGTAAAGAAGCTAGAACAACTTTGTGACTTAGTGAGTTGTGACTGGGATTGGTAAAGCACCAATAGGAAAGGGTATAGAAATAAATTAGTAACCAATTTCTTGACAGGTGGAAAAAAGATTTTGGGATTTTTTTTATTATTATTATTTTTGCTTGGAAAACATTCTGACCAATTATGGAGATAAATTTATTTTTCACCTAAAATATATTTTTTTTCACCTAAAATATTTTTTTTATCGCCACCTGTTTTTCCTTGATGACGTCATCATAAGTAATGACGTCATCACAAAATATATATTGTAATATATAAACATATATTGTGCCTAATTATAGACGGGTCGTAATAAAGATAAGTGGATATTTTTTTAAATAAGCTGGGTAGGGGGTATAAGGTGTCTAAAAGTGTTTGTCTTGCATAGATATGCACAAAAATATATAATCCAAACATGGAATAAATCCATGTGCCAACACAAGATTTCTATCCGATACCAGTGAGCAAAGATTTGTTCAAAGTCAGCAGTAAAGACAATAGAACAACATTAAAAACATTGTTCTAGCATCTGTACTGCTGACTTTGAACAAGCCATTGCCCAATGGGATGGTTTTCACCTTGTATTTGTGTGCACACTGGCAGTGGTTGAAATAAGAGACAGTAATCAATGCAGAGAAGTGATTTTTTTTGCATAGATTTAGGCAGCAAAGCCTGACGCAATGCTCAAAATTCCCTCCTCCACAGTGATTCTCTCCTGGCTTAATAACACTCACCTGGATATGGAGTGGAACATATTTTAAAATCTGAATATCTATTTTCTTTATCAACTTTTTCAGATGATGTGACGCTAAAATTGGAATGTAAATTACATAATGCTTAAAATAAGAGCAAGTAATCACTGCAGCAGATTGGGGAGACAGTTTCTCAAGAACCATGGTGTACTTGTTTGACTGATGATCGTTTGACAAAGCTTGCTGGGAGTTATTTAGTGCCGAGGAAGGTTCAACACAAGAGATTTTAAAAATAACTATTTCAGAATATTTTTCCACGAAACGGATACGGAACGGAAAATGCGCACTCGTAGAAAGAAATATAGATATTTCATTGGTTGAAATTGACATCACACATCATATCACTCCTTCACAGTACTTATTTGTCTCTTATTTGAGGTCAATATGAGTTTTTTTGCTTGTTGTGTATATAATTTTATAAGAAGGTTCAACATAAGGTACTAATATAGAGGCCAGCAGAAAGATTTCCAAACACCATCCCTATGCTTAAACTCCTTATCCTGTCTCAAGATTAACTAAGTTACTGTGGAGGAGAGATTTTTGAGTATAACTTTATAGCCTCAAGCTATGCTCAATCAAGAGACAGTATTGAAAATAGCTCGCCAAAGTGAGTGAAAGTAAATATATAATATGAATTTGCATACACGAATTATACACCATAGTATTATGTATACACTAAATAAAATTAGAGAAAATGCATAAGCATGAAGTTATAATTTAATAGAGCAATAAACTATATGCTTTCAATGTTTTTAAAAAAACAGGTCTTTTTAAATTGGATCAATTTTTTTAATTTTTTTTAATAAGTCACTCTCTGCAAGGCATCAAGAGAGAGAGAGCTGCAAAAGAAGAATACAGTCAGTGTTTGAAATAAGAATAAATAATCAGATGTGCAAGAGGAAAAACTAGTCAAATAGTAACAGTAAAAGGATGGAAATTATCTGAATATAGTCTGATGAACGAAAGACTTTAGAACAGGAGTCAGAGACTTCAATCACTAGAACAACTGCCATGGAAGTACTTATAAAATTAGGACAGTGAAGCAACATTGCGATGATGAAAGTTTGATGAAAGATTAATTATTCCTTCCTGAATCCGGTCAAGTAGATTAAGATTACTTTGTTCAGTTTCACAGGCTTGATGTTATAGGTCAAAGGTTCTCGAACAGTTCTGCATAGATTTCGTAACCAGTGATCGATAGAAAATGGCAGACATTGAATAACTGAGTTATCACATGTATCAACCATCTTTTATAGCTGATGAGAGGTTGTTGAACATATGGAGCCACTACTTGAAGTAAGATCAAGTCATTGAGAAGGAGTGATTTTTTTAGCATAGTTTCAGGCTTCAAACTCCATAAAATTGAAGTTTTACAGTGTGCACTGTGTAGCAGCCATTTTGTTCTATCAAATAATTGACATCATTAGGGACCATTTCTAAAATCCGTTTCAAAAAGCAGGTATTTTAGTAGCTTTAAAGAAGCCAAAATCAATAAATTTGAGAAAAATTATTCTATGATAAAGAGTGTTAAGTCAACGAGCTTACAATTGATTGCAAGATCAAATGCAAGATCGTTGATTCAGCACTATTATGCTGCAAACAAATTTTGGAAATGGTCCCTTGTATAAAAGAATCCGTTATTTCTACAAATTGGCATAATTTTAGATATAAAAAGTGAACTATCACTGCTGAACTATTACTTCTCTTATTTTGTGAACTGCATTTTATGTCGGTTGTCACACAACAAACATTTTATCAAAGATACAGTGTTGAAAGTTAAAGGTTAAATCCAGCATATGAAAATGATTCGAATACACGTCCTACATCATAGTACTATGTACAAGAATAGTATAGTGTTCCTATTGTTATGGTTATGAATTTAATTAATACACTAATATAAACATATGTTTATGTGTATAGACTATAATATGTACATAGGCTATGTATAGAGACTAAATGTATATAGGATTATAAGCTAAAGCTTTATGTATATAGTATATGTATAGGATATGTATATGTATATAGATTTTAGATAGGCCATATAGTTAGGCTCTATGTAGATAGCCTCTATGTATATAGGTTATGCTATGATATATACATTATACTATATGCAAAGTATCCATGGGCTATGGCAATACAATAGTCTATATATACGCTTATTGTAAGAAAGAAATAAAAATATTAAAGTTGCATAATCACTCTATTTTGTCTAAATTCTAAAACCTATTTTCAAGTTCACACCCTGAAAATTTCAGCATTTATAAATAACAGGAAGTGGTTTAAATAAGCAATTATTTTATCAAAACCTGGCTACAACTTTATATAATAATGCAGAAAAGTGATGTTGGCCAAACAATATGGCTGCCACACAGTTACCATTAAAAATACAAAACTTTAATCACTTGTATCTCCACGTCTTTAAAGAATGAAATTTTCAGAATGTGTTACTGACATTACAAGCTCCCAAAATAGGGTAATCATGTGACTTTTGTTTAAAGCAAGCATTCAATGGTGGATTTCCACTAGGCAAATTCTAAATAAAGCCATTTACATATGCATTACATAACATTAGGTGACATCACTTTCAACCAATGTAATTCGCCTGGTGGAAATCTGCTTTAAGGGACTTTTTAAAAATGATATAATAATATGTTTTAAAACACATGGTTTCATAATTAAAAGATAAGATATATTTTTCTTAGCTAAATCCGTTTATGTTAAAACATAAATATAGGTTTTCATTGAGGCCGTTTTCCACTTCAGAAAATTTACAGCGGAATGGAAACAGAATGGAAAATGTGCAAGTATAGAAAGAAATATAGATCTTCCATCGGTACAAATTGATGCCACACCTCGCGAAATAGAAAACGGCCTCTACCTCTTAAGAGAGGTTCAGAACTGTTTCTTGAACTGTCTGCAGGCTGGTAAAGCCTTAGTTCCATCTCGTAAATACCAAGTAAAGTCTTATTCCTCACATGGTTCTCCCCTACTTGTGCTCTTGCTATTGCTCATAGAAATCACTACCTTTATCTTCTTCAACGGTCTAATTCTGATAAGAATATAATAACATCTCTTTGCTTCTGCTAGAAACAACTGTAAAAGGGTCATTCAAGATGTCAAATCCGATAATGAGCACAGGGTTCAAAAATAGACTGACATCCCAAAAAATTGTCCCTCTTGATTCTTGCGCATCTACAATAGCTATGCAAACAAAGGGAAATCTTGGATCAAACGACCTTGAAATTCTTACATCTTCTAGACAAAGCTGAGCTTTTTGCAAAATGGTTTAGCAATAACTCAATTCTGGATGATTTGGGACATCACCTTCC
Source organism: Neoturris breviconis (assembly GCA_032360805.1). Taxonomy (NCBI): domain Eukaryota; kingdom Metazoa; phylum Cnidaria; class Hydrozoa; order Anthoathecata; family Pandeidae; genus Neoturris; species Neoturris breviconis. The sequence continues at coordinate 6,745 of JAULBZ010004143.1, read as the reverse complement.
CTGACTTTCTGCTTAGGACAAACTCACAACTTTGCTATTAATTGTAAAAAGGTTGCTACTGTGATTGCTGGGCTTTACCCATCAAAGGCCACTGGTCCTGATGGTATTCCTGTTATTGTTTTTCAGAAGGGTTCTTCTAAACTTTCACCAATTCTCTTAAAATTATATGTCAAGTGTATTGCTGAGTCTTGTTATCCCTCTGTCTAGAAATTTCCCTCCGTCATTCCCTTTTTCAAAACTCTAATGAGAGATCTGGTCCCCGCAAATATCACCCCATAAGTCTTTTACCTTTCATTAGTAAAGTTTTTGAATCTCTTATCAACAGATCTTTGGTTAATCATCTGGATTCTCTCCATCTTTTCTCAGATTTTCAGTATGGTTGTCATTCTGGTAGATCAACTGTGGATGTATTAACTGTATCAGTGCACAAGTTTATCGTGCTTTGAATATCTGTAGGGAATCCAGAGCTATTGCTCTGGATATATCCAAGGCTTTTGATAAGGTATGGCATGATGGTCTTCTACATTAGCTCAAAGCTTATGGAGTTTCTGGTCCCTTATTAGAGATAATTACATCTTTTCTCTAAGATCGTAAAATAAGAGTTGTACTCGATTGTCAACATTCTTACATCTATTGTTTCCAAAGGCTCAGTCCTTAGCCCTACACGTTTTCTTATCTTTATTTATGACCTTCCTGACAACATCTTGAGCAAATTGGCTGTCTATGCTGATGACAAAATAGTATATCCATGTTTGGATAATACCGATGATGCCTTTGACAACGTTGAAATGGCTGCTGAGCATGAGGATGATCTGCGTACTGTTGTTGAATGGGGCACTAATTGGCTTGTTACTTTCAACTCTTCCCAAAACTAAACATAATCATAGACATGATGCTTTTGCTGAATTAGCGTATTTAGAAGTTTATTTTGGCTTATCGGCGGCTGAAAATGAGAAACCTTCTAATTACCTTTTAAAATGTAGAAGTTTAAATGTTTGACAGTTAACACACATCGAGTCCCGATTGATTTTCTGGATTTTTATTGGTTTTAGCCAATGACGTCATATTTCCTAAGCAATGACTTCATTTTTGGGCAATTTTTTTTCTTCATATTTTAATTCCTCTCAAAATGTTAGATTAGGAAAGCAAAACTCTCAAGAAGCGGAAATGAAGCTATCCTAAAGAATTTTGACATTAAAAAACAGTACATTTTCCTGCCAAAAATGCACCTTGACGTCGTTGCTTAGTTGCCTTTTTGTCAAATATTTTTCTATTTCATTAGTTTCTTTCCTCACACATCTGACTTGTGGAATTCTTTATCATTATCTTGCCTTTCACCTATGATCTTCAAAAATTTAAGTGTAATGCTAATTCTCATCTTTCTAATATTAATCCATATCTTTCATCTGTGTTCTTCTTTTGCAGCTCTCTGTCAAGTAGTGGCCTTGATGCCTTGCAGAGAGAGACTTCCAAGTAAAATAATTCACATCAGTTAAAATTTCCAAGTTGTCTTCTTTTAGAAGTTTTTAATTCAAATATTTGATAATAATAATGCAAACTAGAAGTCCCTGGGCTTTCAGTAGTAGGTTTACTATGACGTCATCATCATATGGCTACCATTATGCCTCTGAATTTCCCAGTGTATCACAAGCTTTCAAGTGACCAAGTATGAAGATAAATCAACTTCGAAAAGTACGATTTTCTGAATATCAATATCACGTCATTATGACTGCCATTATACCTCTAAATTCATCATAGTGGTATAAGCTGTCACGTGAATAAAAATAAACCTACTACTGGAATACGATTTTTCAGAAATCCCTATGGCGTCACTATGACATCATCATGTGGCTGCCATTATACCTTCCAATTTCTCAGGGTGTCACAAGTGGTCAAGTGACCAAGTATGAGGTTAAACCTATTACGGGAAGTACAGTTTTCAGAAATCCTCCTGAGTCTTAAAAAAGCAAGTATCATACATTAGGGCACATTATGCCCATTGTGAATGCTGGGATCTTTTTATGTTACGCTATAAAAATTCATTTTAGTCCCAATCTAGGTGTGGATGTTTAACAGATGACTGTATGTCGATGTACAAAATAACGCCCTCAATTATCGCGATATTCAATATAAAATTACGTTATTACACAAAAGAAAATGAGACAGAACTTTTTTTCTATTATAATGTATTTTTCATTCTGAGAACATCGCCCATAGAAGAATTTGACAATCAGGCACTTCCGTAAGACGCGTGCGACAAAATATTTTCCATGTGCTGTAAGTCACATGCGCAAAATACTAGTATCGCACTCGTCTATTTACTTTCTAACATATTTCTTCTATATTTAGCAAAACAGAAGTATCTTTCAACATAATAAAGTGCCATATTAAAGAGAGTTTGCAAAATCTTGACTGTAACAGACTAACTCCTTCTACATACGAGAAAGTGAAAGTTTGATAACGAGTTAAACGGCAGCCATCTTGTTTTAAAATGCGCAGGAATAAAATATGACATCAATAAACTATGACATCAATAACTTATTCTTCTAGTGTAATGTCACAATGGAAAACTATTACCGAGTAGGCGAAAACTTGTTCATAGTCCATAAATAGAGACGGTAGAACAATGTTTTCAACGTTGTTCTAGCGTCTTTACTGTGAACTTTGAACAGGTTTTTGTGTACTAGGTAGGGAACGTCAGAAGTCTTGTTATGTTGTTTTGAATAACAAATAAGTGATAATTAATTACGTGTTAAACTTTGTATTGTTGTTATTTCACTTTCAATAGCTTTAAATTAACCAACCTTTAAATCTCCAATGAGCCAGATGTATTATTATATTATTTGATCTTTCGTACAATAAAGATATCATAATAACGACACGTGCGCATTCTATTCTTTTTTAACTTGCAAATTTAATCTCTACAAAGAAGTTTCATGTACGTAAAATCTTAATACCCAGCGGGCAAAACACTTGTTCAAAGTCAGCCGTAAGGACTTTTGGATACAGGTATTTTCACGCAAGGTGTTTTGCTCGAGGATTATTAATTAGAGATCACCTAGGCATCCTCAAGCTAAGTCAGATGCAATTTTTTTTTAATTTTCTGCCAAGATTAAAGAAATTAACTTTTGAGACAAAAACCGATTTTTAGAACTGAATTTTGAAAGATCAGCCCTGGATTCAAAATCAGCATCCTCAGGCTAATTTAGAAGCCACTTTTCAACCAAAACAAACACAAAGTTGCATTTAAGGTTCCAGATTGACCCAAATATGTCTTAAGAACTGGATTATAAAAAACCTCACCTGGATTCGAAATCATTATTTGAATCAACCTTTCCTCAGCATATTCTACATTTTCATAATTTTGATCATTTCATCACAAACCCAATTTGCCTCATAATTATGAAATATTTGGAATAAAACTTCTAAAAAGACTTTTGAATGAATTAATTTATTGAATTGAATTGAATTTAAGCGTTCAAACTATGAATAAAATAAAATGAAAATTACAAAGTGACTTCAGAAAAGATATGTGCAGTGAGAAGGCTCACTAAACTGCTCTGCATCTGTGATGAAGAGTTAAAATTGACTCCATAGCTGGATGTCTACATACACGCACTGTCTGCAGAAACCTCACTGTGAAGTAGTAAAACATCAACCTAATTCTCTTTCCACAGTTAGCACGATGCAAATGAAAGATCGTATGCAAACTACTATCCATGGAGGAGTGTTTAATCATAAAATTGAAAGTGAAATACTATAAATATTGACCAGAAAGAACTGTGGCATGTTAGTGGCATGTTAGAAGTGTATTGGCCATCACTAAAAAAGTAAGAATGCCCTAAAACCTGCAAAAAGGCCAAACACATGAATTTGCAAAACCACATGCATGCCACTTACAATAGAAAAACACCAAGTCACCAAACTGTGACCACAAATGCCAGAAAGAACACAAGAAAATGTTTTGAGATAACTCAATTAATATTTTCGAGCTATTTAACTCGGAAATGTTGTTTCACTTAAAATTCAGAGTTAAATAACTTAATTTTATTTATGTTTAAATTACCGTTACAAAAAGTTAACTCGGGTTATGAGGTCATTATTTGTAACTCAGGCTCTTTCTAAGAAACATTAAGAACATACATATTTAATGCAGGGCTTGAAATAACAGCCGGTCATCACTGTGGAGGAGAGGGTTTTTTTAGAATATTTTCAGCCAACAATTCATTTATTTTACTTCTACAAAAAAGGAGGAAGAAACTTCCCTAAAATACAAAATGAATGCCAAAAATGATTCATGGTCAAAGTATCATAGAAAACTATTTTTCGTAACTTTTTTAAGTCCACACTAATTACTTTAATGAATGGGGTCACAGCACCAATTATTTTAATGAATGGGGTCACAACCTCACAAAAAAATTTCTTCAAAGATTTTCTAAGTCCACACTTGTTATTCTCATGAATGTGGTTAAGTCATTATAGAAATCAAAATTTCTAAAGTCTAAAATTTCTAAAGTCTCCACTTTCAAAAATCCCTTTTTCGTCGATACTCAGTATTATTGCCTAGAATGCTGATCAAAAGTACAAAGCAAAAATATATTTGGCAAGTCCTTTCAAAATAATTGCCTCACATGCATGGTACCAAATCTCAAGACGGTCGCCGTCACTGCCGCTGCAAAGTGATATTAATGAGATGCATTGTTCTATCCTTGGGCATAATTGTCCGACATCATCTATGAAGCTGAAAACTATACTCAAAAATGCTCCTCTACAGGCCTTGTCAGAAAATTATTTTCAGGCCTGCATTATTTTTACAATAATACACAACAAAACGTGTTACAACCATGTTAATAATGAAGAACAGAGATATCAAAGATCTATTAAACCAAAGGCTATTAAATGGATCAGTACCAAATTTATAGTCAATACAATGAAGAGTGTAAGGTCAATCAACTTTCAATTGGATTCTTCAAAACGAATTCTGCATTCTGCTCCGTTACAACATAATAAAAGTATGTTTCCTTATTCTTTCCATATCAGGTACACTTCTGTTTATGAGCGTATCGAAGGTAGCTTGACATTCTTTTTATCGTGACCACTTAACAGTTGAACATTGTAGAAATGTTCGTTCCAACAAATATATCTTTTATAATGTATTTCTTTACAATTTGTCGCAACTAGACCTCCCCTTCTAGTCAGTGCAGGATTCTTTACAGGTTTCGAGTTTATACCAGTTTGTATGTGTTGTTCACCTTGTTTATAAGATATTTCTTTACAATTTGTTGCAACTAAACTTCCCCTTCTAGTCAGTGCAGGATCCTTTACAGGTTCCAAGTTTATGGGAGTTTGTATGCGTTTTCCACCTTGGTATGTCAATTCTTTAAAAGCATTGCTAAAATGTTTTGAACTAGACATAATTTCACTATTAACTGCCACATAATTCGTTGGCCATCTTCTTTTTTTGTCAAGAGAAGGACCCATCCATATGACAGGAAACATTTCTGCATGTTTTGCTGTTTTGTTAGTCATTTTGATATAAGTTATCCTTTCTCTCTATTCCTATTTTTCTCTCTATTCCTATTTTACCACGAAAAGATCAACTGAAGTAAGTATGAAGAGAAGTGTTTCTTTTTATAATCCGACATTGATGAATTATTAATATTATTCTCATTATAAATGTAAACATACTGCTAATCATTGATGTCTTCGCAATCCATGTGTTTACGACGTAATATATTATGTAATATCAGTATTAGGTAACATAAGGAACTAATCAACTGCAAGCTTGTTGACTTAATAACACTCTTCATCGCGGAATAAAATTTTTAAAATTTATTGGTTTTGGGTTCTTTAAAGCTACTAAAATACCTGCTTTTTGAAACGAATTTTCGAGATGGTCCCTAAAGGTACGGTATTGAAAGTTAAACTCAAGCACATAAATATGATTTGCATACACACATTATATTATGTCAGTGTTTGAAATATGTCTTTATTAATATGGTAAAGTTTCAGGTAAAATAAACAATTGGAACACCTTTATCAAGGTAGAATTATGTCAAGTCACTGTGGAGAAGAGTAATGAAGTTTCATCTTTATTAAGTTCATAAAGTTTCAGGTCAAATAAACAACTGGAACACCTTTCTAAAGGTAAAATTATGTTATGTAAAGTCAATATGATCTTCTGAATAAGGAGAATCAATCTAGGCCAAATTTTACTATCAACATAACTTATCATCCTGCTTATGCACGTATAAAAGATAATTTGGATAAGATTCACATTTTGTTAACTCCTGATCCTGGGCATCGCAATGTTTTTGGAGACAATCCTGTTGTGGGTTTTCAGAGGGGTAAAAGTCTGAAGGACATGCTTGTTAGGGTTAAAGTTCCTGTTGTTGGAAAAAACACTCAAGGACGTTTTTGTAAGTGTGACTCCAAACGTTGCGGTGTATGCAAATTTCTACAGGAGACAGAAACTTTTACAGATAAAGAACGTGAATCAGTTTACAACATTAAAGGTGAGGACATGAACTGTAATTTCAAAAGTTTAGTATTGTAGTTTATTTGGTACAGTGCAAGACTTGTAAAAAATGATATGTTGGTAGCGGAAGTACAAAATTTAGTCTCTGACTTAACAATTACAAGTCTTGCAGTAAGAAATACAGTTCAGGTCAAGAGTCATTTCATGCCCATTTCAATCAATCTGGACACAATGGTGATATGGACTGGCTGATTACTTTAATAGATC
>JAULBZ010004142.1:0-15196 GCA_032360805.1 Neoturris breviconis | reverse complement strand
TTAAAGAGAGAGCTTCCCCAAAATACAACAAAATGGCTGCCAAAAAAGATTCATGGTCAAAGTCACATAGAAAAGTTTTTTTTCAAATATGACTCTGGTCAGATCCTTATAAACTGAATTCAAAAATATTTTAAGTCAACAAAAATCATTTCAAAATTGAAGAAAGAAGCTCCCCAAAATCAAAATGGAGATTAGCTTTCAATTCTTTCAATTCAAATTTTTTATATTTTTTATCATCTCAAAAAGTTAAAGAGAGAGCTTCCCCAAAATACAACAAAATGGCTGCCAAAAAAGATTCATGGTCAAAGTCACATAGAAAAGTTATTTTTCAAATATGACTCTGGTCAGATCCTTATAAACTGAATTCAAAAATATTTTAAGTCAACAAAAATCATTTTGGTGAATGTAAATCAAATTCTGGAAAATTTTCCAAGTCTCCCCTTTTGAAAAAATCCCTTTTTTGCCGATACTTGGTCCCGAGATGACAAAATTGAAAATATTTTGTCTCGTGATATTGCCTATAATGCCATAACCAAATTTCAGGACAATACCACGCCTTTTTGATCCATTAACCTGATAACTCAATTTGGATCCTTTTCACCAGAAACTAGAGATCGAGCAGACAAAATCGAAAAATATTTGACGAGTCCTTCTAGAATATCGTAACGAATGCTGGTACCGAATTTCAATTTCCCTTCAGGAACATGGTCTATTCAGAAAAGCAGGACAACGCCTCCGCAAAGTGATAGCAATAGCCTATCCAAACTTTGTTTGGTGGGCTAATGATTAACAAAAAGGAGAAATTTTGAATTGTAAATTACTAAAAACTTATGCCGACACAACAAAGGCCATATGATAACAATTTACTCTTTCGAGCAGAAGGGTACAATCTTTTTTAAAGTTATTTCGTTTGCACAGTTATAACTACTATCGATATTTTCGATTTTTGTACGCAATATACGTACTCCACGTAATTAAGGAGGGTTTAGTAATTGGTAAGGAGAGTATAAATAGCTGGAAATATTGTTACTAGTAACACAATTAACTAGTATCATTAAGATTTCAGACATCCATGGTAATAAATAAGAAACTTTGAAGAAAAAAGAAATCTAACATTTTCGGTCAATTATGACGTCATATCACTTGGGGACAATAATTGGGCCAAACATTTAGTAAAATAACCATGAATATGACCTCAGAATGATAGTACTGCAAGTACTGTATATGAAACAAAGCTTGCCCTGGTCTTAGCTATATCCAGTATTGCAGAATCAGCATTTTTGTGTAAATTTTGATGACGTCATAATTGAATAATGCTGATTGTGCAGATTTGAGAATATGGTATTACCAGGGAGAGCTCTGTTTCATATACAGTACTTGCAGTAGTATCATTCTGTGATAAAACCCACGGTTAAGGATGTTCCAGATCTGAGCCCCAGCCGTTTTACTACATTTTTGACCCAAATATTGTCCCCAAGTGATATGACGTCATAATTTTTTTTATTTATTATTATATGTCTAAAAACTTAACGATACGAGTTTATTACGTTATTTGTATGAATATTTCCAGCTGTTTACCCTTTAAGTTACCAATTGTTAAACCCTCCTTAACTGCATGAAGTAATAACATTAATATTTATTTTAATATTGAAGAAAAAAGCTTCCTAAAATCAAAATAAAGATTTCAATTCCTAAACTTCTAAATCCAATATTTAAAAAAATAGCTATTATCATTGATTATTTTATAATTGAGGTAGAAGCTTCCTCAAAATACAAAATGGATGCAAATAAAGATTCATGGACAAAGTCCCATAGACAATTAAAATGTCAAAAATATCCCTTATAATCTGAGTATGATATTTGCTTGAATGTGGTGAAAGTCTCATAGAAAATTAGAGTATAGCAATATAAAGCCTTCGCCTATAATTTGGTATGATATTTACTTGAATGTGCTCAAAGTCTCCACTTTTGAAAAAATCGCTTTTTCGTTAATACTCGGTCCTAAGTTGATACAGTAGCCGCCGCTTTACTTGAATACTGGATAACTCGAATTATCCCGTTCTCAAACTATTTTTATGTTTCCCTTTGATTCTCCCTTAATACTTCCTTATAAAAGTTACCGGTTAACTTGAATACCATATAACTCAAACATTTCGTTATTTCGAACACTTTTCTGCTTCCCTTGGGAAGATTTCTTTGGATAACTCAAATAATCGCGGTTGAGATAAACAGAAAAAATGAAATTTCGGTTTACAATTCTTTAAATTTCTTTCAAAATATTTACAAACTGTATTTGTCCAGTAATTATTACCGTTAACTCAAACTTTCCGGATTAGATAAACTTTTGTTAACTCGAACAAATTTCTGTTTCCTTTAGAGGTTCAAGTTAAGCGGCGGCTACTGTACTTTCGAAAATCTTTTGGCAAGTCTTTCCAAAATATCGCCTATGCTGATACCAAGTTTCAAAATGGTAACATTTTGTGAATATGGTTTAATAAGAAAAGCAGGCTGCTGCTGTAAAGTGATAGTAATAGCACATCCAAACTTTTTTTGGCGGGCTAACAATAACAACTCTCATTTTAAAGGAAGGATTACAGGTTAGGTCAAAATAATGATATAATATGCCAAACAGATAATATCAGGATAATATGAGAATGCCACTCAGAATACTTTATTACTCAAACATCAGTACCACAATAACATATTTTAGGATAAAGATGAAATATATAACCATGAAAAGTAAATAAAACTATGAACAGTAAAACCAATGAAAATAATAAAAAATGGTCATTTATATTTATATAACATTACTACCGTAAGAATCTAAGATCTTACAGAAGAAGCTAAATTTCACCCATGGAAAGTTTTACTCCAAAAAAGATTACTTTAATGTCAGAAACTTTCGATGGACAAAAAACTGCAAAATATTTGTGTTTCTCAGTAAGAAACTTTTGCGGTTGTGCTATTTCAAAAAAAGATATGGGTATAAAAAGGCAATATAATGTTTTTAAAAAATACAGAAACAACAATGTCTTAAACTGTTGTCTATATTAAGTGTACCAAATGCACCTCTTTCATCTTTCAATCCCTCACTTTTTTGGTTACTACTTTAGAATATTTGACAGTTGAAAAATTTAAGAAATTTTTGCGGGAATAAACTTTTGTGCTTGGACCAACTTAGAAATCTTTGCAGGAATATATTATTGGCATGATTGTAAACAAAAGAATAACACAATAGAAAACCTTTTTTCCTATTGTGAGATTAAATTTTAACCTTTAAACTGCGTGCCATTTTTCAGTTTAGGATCACAGAGAACAGTGATTATAGCAGTTTTGAGGATTATCGAGAAACTTTATATATTTTGACCAGATAATGCCAGAATAAAATATGACCCCACTTTGGAAAGAGCATGCAAATAATCTGTCAGAAAATAGATAAAAACAAACAATAAGATTCATTTCAAATGTAAAATTATTGAGCTTGAAAAAACCAAGAAAAAAATAAGAAAAATGATTATGTCATTTTTTTCAACATATAAACAAAAAGGAAAAAAAAGGTAGAAAGTTAGTTTTTGATTATCAAAACTATATTTTGTTGTTCCCAGGTCATAGGGTGATAAAAATCAAACAGCTTGATAGGTTATCTTTAATTTTAAATATCATATGGATTTGATGACAAATGACACTATTTTGGAAACCCTAGGCTTTCTGCAATTTCACCTCACCATTGTTGATGTGCTAGAACATACTCAGAGGTCACAGGAGCTGCTCAAGATAGATACACACAAAAACCGTATATCTACGTTAATTGCAAATACGCAAACCATAGAATTATGTTATTCACAGTCTAAAGGTTAACATTTTTATTACATTCTTAACATTATTAATGTATTCTGTGCTATAAAGGTATCAAAGTGCTTATTTGTGAGAAAAACGTATCAGATAAAACAATATTATTTTAGAATAATGCCAGAAATAATGTGTCAGAAAGCGTTGAGCCAATTACCTTACAAAATGATGATTCTACTGCTAACGACTTACCTTTCAAATTACTTACTATAGGCAAAGGGTGTTGAATTTTACAAAAATGCTTTTGTCAAGTTTAATTTATGAAAATTTCCAACTTTATTTAAATTGTTTGAATTTGACAAAATTATCAAAAAATTACAAAGCTTTCAGATTCAACGTTTAAATCTATTTTCAAAAAATTCTAATGATGACGCCATCGCGTTATTGGGGAAAAAGACCATATGAGGCAATTTTTCACACTGTGAGAAGGATGAAGTAAGGTCTATAAAGTTTGCTTGCAGAAAATTGCACGCAAACCAAAAGAAGACATGCATTAGTAGAAATTCACCGTTTTCTTTAAAATACTGACGTTAGCAACATTTCCCCTACAAATATTATAAAATTTAAACCATTGCGATACACTTATATTCAATTTTTGCGATTTGTGACGTCATCATATAATACAAATTAGGACATTCCCGACACCCTTTTCTATATTATAAGTAATTTAAAATGGAAGTATTAACAACAGAATCATCATCTTGAAGAGATGCTAGTAGTAGAATCTAACAATCAGGTAGTTGGGATCAGCCTTAACCCTATTTACCCCGGGCTTTTAGGGGGTCTAAACCCAGGGGTGGTACCACAACCCCCGTATAACTTCTGATCCAATAATCGTATTTGAAAACTGCTGACCAAAAAGCTTCTCCAAATGGACCCAGGACCACTTTTAGTCTTCAGGACTGAAAATTTAAAAAAAGAAAAAAAAATTAAATACAGTATTATTTTGGACTACAAGGCATTATAACGACTTTTATTGTGTAATAGTTAGAAAACCATTCATAATTTACAAATATATTAATATATTTAATTGGACTAGCTAAATTTTCATTTTTGCCTCCCAAGTCAGGATTTCATGAATACTGCAGTTGGATACTCACATTCTGCATAAAATGATGACGTATGTTAATTTTTATTACATTTTTGGATATAATAGAGCCTGGGGTATATTGTGACTAAGTTTCAAGCAAAATGGAGCAGTAGTTCGAAAGTTATTGGGGTGGGGTACATTGTTCCCCCTCCCCAGGTTATTAGACCCCCTAAAAGCCCGGGTCTTATAGGGTTAAGGTTCCTGAGCATTAAACAAATACTATACAAAGTCTGAAAGTGTCACACAAAAATTGAAAATATCAGATGGTGTTATTCGAATATGGCAGAAAATGTGAACAAAAATCTCATATAAAAGTTTGAAAAAAATATTGTCTGACATCTATTTTCCTAAATAGATACAATTTCTATACACTTTAAAACTCAATCTTAAACAAATGAGTTCCAGTGCCACTCATAATAATACAAATAGTTTCCAATTTGTTTCGAAAATTCACAATATTATTTTCCAACAACATTTTCAACATATATTTACAGTGCATTATTTAGCATAATTCGAAACTCAACAAGCAATCATTTAAACATAATATATTTACATTCACAGTAAATTATTGATTTTCCTTAACTTCACTTTGTGTCCGTAATATACATCTTCTTCTGCCACCTCTCAACTTGCTAGATGATATCCCTCCTCTTCATCTTTGTCGCATCTGAGACACAGATACATTTTATTCTAGAAGAATAGAATATCAAAAGTATTTCATTACTAAGAGACTATAAGTTCACATTATTAAAGATAATCATTTAGCATATTTTACTGCATTTCAGTGGTTTCAAACTTCTTTTGATGAATAATTTTAGTAATAAAGCATTCTGATTAGTTTAGAATATAAACACATGTTATAAATTGCTGGCGGTCGCTCAGAAAGTAGAAAGTGTTTCTACTTTCATAGCGGCTGCCAGGGAGCAACTCATGTTGCGCAAAAAGTGCAAACAACGAAACTGCACGTGTTCACAACTGATCGCTGACAGCCGCGCGCTCAAAATCCGCTGCATGGAGATTGGCCTTAAGAGATATATATTTTTGTCAGTTAGACCCAGAATTTTAAAACCTTACAAAATGCCTGCTGACCGTCAATGTTTTCTTCGTGAAGATGAACCTAAATGGTGTGCTTAGGCACGTAATTGCTACTTAAGTTAGAAGATTAAATTTAATAAACAATTTTGTAAGGTCCGTAACAACACTATATATATTTATAGGAAACCTTGATTGAACCTCAGGAAAAGGGTGAGTATCTGGTATATTCTTTGCTTACTCAACAAAATTTTAATCTCACTTTGCAGTGATTCTAGCACAAAGAATATTTTTCTGATGGGTCTGTACAGTTAATATACTAAAGAGTTTGAGAAAAAAGTGTCTCTTTTCCCACATCTACAAGATATAAATCATTAGGTGACATAGTAAAAGGTGTAATATATGCACTAACTTTTTGGTAAAGCAAATTTGTATGTACTATCACAGCCAAATGTTACAAGGCAAGAGGTCCCCTTATTGCAACAAGAATGTCATCTATTTAACCCTAGTTTAAATGGGGAATGCCCCCTCTTGTATTGTCGGAATTGTTTTTATATCTTTCGAACCATTTAAAATATGCAGCTGAAACTTTTGGCCTTTTAATATTACAAATGTTAATTTTTCCCAGGTACATGTACCTTTTTAGATTTTTTGATTTTTTAATTTTTTTTACAAATTAGCCATATATTGTGCCAAAGTATTTTCACCCCCAGTGTAATAATAACTTTTTCATTATAAATTGACTTTCAATGATTTAGGGTTAATTAGGCAATTATCTCAAAAAGACAAGGTATTTCATTAAAAGGATTTATATATAAATATATCTTTGGAGGGTAAATTAAGAGACCTGTATTGATTCACATTTGGGTTTTTTTATGATATGGGCTTCAATATGTGCTGTCAATTATAATTCAAGTTCAGTTCTTGTGACTGAATATTCTTAAATTTAAAATGGTGGTGAGTATTGAATTTTTTTCCTTTAATTTTATAGTTTAAGTAGATCTTTCAGATTACAGATTTTTTAAGCAGTATTTCATAGTTATAATTGATTGAAATAAACAAATCTATGTACAGATAAGGGCTTCAATTTGATGGGTTCAACAAGTTTTTTAACCTATGAATACTGGTGTTCAAATGCATTTCACTCAAGCTAAAGAGCCAATACTTGTGGAAAGTGTACATAAGAGTACACATAACCTTTGCATGTGTCTGAAATAATTTTTCAGCATTTTCAAGATACATGTGCAAATTCCTTTGTACATAACGTCCTCTTCTATACTATTTTTCGTAGATGTTTTCTGGCATTATATGGCTTTTTGATTTGTTTATTCATTAAAGTAGTGTGAGGAAAACCATCTTTTAGTCAGTGCTGTGGATGCGGTATAATAAATGATGGGAAAATCTTGCACAACTTTGAAGAGAGAGAAAAAACTGAAGAAAGATTTATTGTTATCATGTGAAAATTAGAAAAACTGTTTCGTTAGCATCTAGTCAAAACTTTTAGAAGTACAATGAGAATAGTAATATTAATGCATTTTCTTTATCTTATGTTATATAAATAACTCTTATGTAGGTCTCTGTCAACTTCGCTACAGTAGCTTATATGACTATTAATGTTCAGCGTTAATAAGATATTAACTGTTGTATTTTGTACTTTTCATATTCTGTGTTCATTGTTTATCGACTGGCCTTAGATTTGAAATGTCAGAATGTTTAATTTGATATTATTTCACCTTCGCTTTCGTTCACTCAATTGGATGCAACAAAGAAAATACTACTTTTTGTCTTTTTCTATTTTTTTCTTCTGTAGAATAATGCAGAATAATTATGCACAAAATGAGCTTGAGAACTTTAGGGTTTGGTTCAGATCACATGTTCGTTACAAATTATAAAAGCTCATTCACATTAGTCTGCATTTATATTACTAAACTACGTCTTGAAGTCGATAGCAGTAATATTGTAAGTATCCAAAAGATAATTGAGTGTACAAATCAATGCAGAGGCCACAAGTAAAGAATGTCACACAGCTTGAACATAAAACCAACAATTTTAATTTTAAACAACAATTTTTCTTTCTCAATAAGAAACATGATAATATTTATACATTTATATAACCTTGATCCCAGTGCTTCTATTTTCTTGATGTCTAAAGGTTGATTTCAATTAGGCTAGCCTACATCAGAATGTGCAGAATGCTAAGTCTTATTTTAGCCTTCACAGGAGAATCTGCCTAATAGAAATGGGCCTTCATTTGGTGAGATTTCATCATTCTCTCAATCATTCTTGTACAATAACTGATCGAATGAGCCCCTTTGTCAAAATATGTTTTGGGGGTGTGAGGTTTATTCGAAATGGGGGCTTAATTATTCAAATGAAATTAGCATCATATTCTTTTTTTCAAAAGACACCTGCAGATCTAATCTTCTATGTCAATGTCTTCCTTTATAGTAATTTTGAGAGTTTCGTCATCGTCCATGTCTATTAAAAGCTTCAATTGTAACCACAAAATTCTTAATCAAGAAATTGCAATAGGTGTATCCCAACGTGCAATACAACAGGAATGAAACCCATGTTTAACGTGTTTTACATATCCCTATACCAGTAACTACAAAATAGCTGAAATTTGAATGACCCCATGGGGGCTTATTCGGAATAGGGCTTTATAAAACCTATTTCAGGGCTGGGGACTTGAACTGGGAGCTCCTTAGATTGAGAAAAAGGAGAGCTAAAATCAAGAATGCAATAAGGCTAGTTTCCAAGATATTGTTTGCCTGGGAACAGAACTTCCGTCTATTCCAAGTGGAATAAAAACGCATTGAATCAGTGAACAGTTTGAAATGAATGGAGGTAAATGAATGTTAGCCTTTATAATCCAGTTGGCACTCCTCTTCAATCTGAAAGGTTCACCTCTGAAAATAGATTTTTGCTTAAAATTGTCTTCTTTGCAAAATATCGCAAAGTTATAAATCCAAAACCGGTTGTGCAAATGGAAAGAAAATTAAGGGAGTGATATAAATAATAAAATCAAAGGTACGATATTGAAAATAGCTAACCAAACCAAGTATAAGTTAAACCTAAGCACATAAATATGATTTGCATACACACATTATACAGTGTTTGAAATATGTCTTTATTCATATGATAAAATTTTAGATCAAATAAATAATTGAAACACCTTTTTCAAGGCAAAATTATGTCAGGCCATTGTGGAGGAGAAATAATTTTTCTTTAAAATAATCCATTCTTTTATCTTCATCTGTTGAATTGTGTATTGTCATTATATTATTAATTTTCATTGCAAGTAACTATTAATGTTTTCAATACCAACATTAATAGTTACTTCAGCATGGAAGAAAGTAGTTTTCCAAAATCAAAATGGAGACTTCAATTCTTGAAAATTTAAATTATTTTTATAAAAAATATCAATTAGCATCTCAGAAAATTGAGGAGGAGGGAACTTCCCCAAAGTACAAAAATGACTGCCATAGTCAAAGTCCCATCGAAAGGTTAATTTTCAAAATATTTCTAAATGTGATTCAGGTCAAATCCCTGTAATCAGTAAAAAAGTTTCATAAAAATTCAAAGTAAACTATTTAACTTTTGGGTATGACCTCTGGGCAAATGTTTTATTGAATGTGGTCAAGGTCTCATAGAAATCAGAATATGTAAAACATTTTACGTCCAAATATGCTATGGTCAAAGTCAAAACTATTTAAAATCGAAAAAACTTCGATCGAACCAAAAATGCAATTTGGACCCTTTTTGCCCAAAATTCGAGTGGACCAAGTGGAAAAATCAAAAATGTTTTGGTTAGCCCTTCCCCCAAATATCGCCATTAATGCTGGTACTGAATTTCGAAATGCTAGCCCTGCGGGAACATAATCTATTAAGAAAAGTGGGCCGCCGCCGCCTCCACGAAGTAATAGCAATAGCCCATCCAAACTTTGTACAGTGGGTTAACAAAATATATTTGTATTCTTCTGGCTTGGTATAAGCAGAGGTGGAAATAAAACCAATAATATACTGCTCAAAAATTTCTCCCCTATCCCATAGTGATTACCTAAATTTATTTCCATCACTGCACAACCATTTAAATTGTTTTTAGAAAGACAAACAAGTATTAAAATACTTACTTTATCTCTTTGCATACAATCTCTCATTTCTCTCAGCGGAGTTGATGGAAAGTGAAATTTTATAATTTTCACAAGAACGACACCAGGATAAGGCATTGTATCATGTATTGCAAGATCTTTCCATACATCGCCAACAAGTATATTGAAACTCTTTGCAACATGCTCCCAATCAAGGTTTAAATAAGGCAGTGATTCACATAATATGGTAATATCAACCTCACTGAGCCGTACATCTGATTCTACTTCACATAATGGTGCTTCAGTTATTCCCACTTCAAGCAAAACTGGTATCATCTCTTTCACTGTAACAAGTGGGTTTCGCTGACCCAAGAGTTTGATGAATGAACCGGCAGGACTGTTATCACCAGTTAGCATTAATTCAGTAAAACTGTAATTTGTTCTGATAACAGGATAACATTTCATTATTTCGCAACCAATACTTCTCCAGTTATCATTTAAATCCATTCCTATAACTCTAACCATATCCTTGGATAAATCTCGGAGTTGCTGTTGATCTGAAATTTAACAATTAAATAGTTATTATATAATTATAGGAAATCAAATAGTGCAAATCAAAATCAATTCCATAGAGAATATAAATTATGACTTTTACATTATATGTTAACTTCTGTCTACATTTTATGGAATTGTTTCTTCAAAAAAAGTTGGTGGTCTCATTCACAATTACATCTAAATCCCTACAAAGTTTGCTCAAGACATTGTCTGGCCATGGAGCCAGCAATTATTATTCAATTTTTATAATGTATTATGGTAATATGAAAATGTCAAAACAATCTTCTTACCTGGATCCAGATTACTATAATGCCATGATGAATAATACATTGATACAGCAAGCGCATTATCTTCTAGAAATACCTTCAGAGAACTTTCCATTGCCATTGTTAACTTCACTGTTTCCAGACTACTGAATTTGTAGAGATAAATGAGCATTTTGCTCATTGTTATTTTAACAGGTATTTCCCATTTATGTTCATAAAGCATCGATACTTTGAACTCTGTAATAGTGATGTCACCTAAGTATTTCCCTAGCACCGTATCCAAAGCTTCTTTCATTAGCAACTGGTCTTTTTCATCATTTGCTAGTGCTGAGAACGAAGTAGGTACTGTCAGTTGTAGTGTAAAATCCAACATATAGCTGAAATAAGTATCAATAGTGCATACTTCCTGTCTTTAAAATTAATAGCAAAGGTACAACAAACATTGGAAACAACCAGACAGAGCAATAATGTAACTCAATCATATTGCTAGAATAAAATTTGGTGTCAGGTACCATATATTGCTAATAAATTAATTGAAGTATTTTTCAGCAATATAAATTTCACTACTCATAAATTCTTACTAGCTATGTTTATACGCTTAGATATAAAGCAAATTATTAAATTTGAAAGCCTGTTTTTTTCATGACTTTTCTGACCTGAATAAGGAAAAAAACTTGCTGTTTCCAGAACTTTTCCCGTTCAATTTTTACAGAAAACTTGATCTTTTCAGAACTTTTTTAGTATGATTTTGAAAAAAAAATAGATGTTTCTTAAGAGTCTGCTAAATTTTGTGGGTCTCGTACCATTGTGGGTTTCGTGGGTTAAGGTGTCCTCGTGCCTTCATGCCTTTGTCTAATACAATGGTAATTTTTATAGCTCATGATGCACAAAGCATGTATGTACTTTCTGTCTTTGTAGGTAATTATACAAGGTAATTCTAAGCCTCCTTCAACGATTCAAGTGCATTCTTGTGCTTCTCTTTTGTTGTATTCGTTATATTAACTCATGAGTTCCGTTTTCTTTAAATGCTTGACACAAACATTAATCCATGTGTATATCACCACCATGTATAAGCCCCCTCAAACATGTATAAGCCCCCTCAAAAATCTAGTTACTATGACAACAACGATAAGTTTGTTTTTGTTTTAATTTTTATCCATTATATTATGGCAAATGTTACCAATAAATTTCAACTCTCTTATATGAAAAACTATTGTTAAGCGATTGCATTACGTTGAAAAGATTTACTCAATAACATGAATGTTTGCAAATTTATGAATGCAAAATGTAAATATGTGACAGGTTATCTTTGTTGGTATAATCCACAAGTTTTGCAAATTTAAACAAACCAGCAAAATCTGGGTAGCTAAAACTCGGAGAACTCAATCCATCTAGAGGTCTCCAATATAAGCCAAACATTAATTAGCTCTTGTAATGATACAAGTCACGATAAAAGTAGAATATTGAATGCAAATGTTTGCTACATTACATACAACATAATAAAGGCCCAGGAAAACAAAATCAACATCTCATCCAACATTATCGGACGGTGTTGGATGAAATGTTGGATGGAATCATATTTTGTTTGCGCTCTTTATCCAACAACATTTCGAAACATTGTTTGCAATGCAATATTCAAAATCTGTCGTAAACGTTCTATTTAGTACTACAATTATACCCAATTATGTTTGATAGGTAGAGCAAACGAATCCAACATTAAATATGTTTGAAGAAATGTTAAGTGAAATTTTAAACTCATTTAAACTTCCATCCAACGTATTATCCAACAAACTTTCTATCTAACAGTATCCAACACATGCGCATGTTAGATAAAAAGTTGGATTCGTTTTCCTGGACCTTTGCTTGCGTAGTTCTGGTACAACACTGTAAGTAATATTCAGTAAATCTTTATTATATTAACAGTGCAGGTTATTAATAGCAGATGTAACTGATTTGAAAGTAGCACGCCCGTTTTTCTCCCTTTATTCTCCAGCATCCTGATTGGACAATAATAAAAACGAACACAACTGCATCGCATTAATTAAAGGTGTATTATGCACTTCAAAAAAATGGACATAAATATTTACTGTAGATAGATAGACAGGATGTCAATTTCAAACACTTTCCTTTCCTCTGACACAGAAATTGAAACACAGAAAATAATCACTGATCTGATCCAAAAACTTTAGCCTTTTGTGCGGTTTCTTGATTGCAAATGAGGAAGTTTCCTGTATCTGGAAAAACATTTTAACAAAAATTACTTTTGACCAATAAATATTATTTTGATTACAAAAAAATTAATTTTCCAAAAACTACATAAAACCTACTTATATAGAAATTATCCAAGACTGAAAATAAAACATCTAGTTAAAAAAGAAGTCTGCTAAATTTCGTGGGTCTTGTGGGTTACGTGTCCTCGTGCCTTTGTGGGTCAACAATTATCTTGTGACTTCGTGGGTCTAATTGTTTTTCTTGTGGATTTAATTTTTTTTTGTGGGTCCGAATTTTTTCTCGTTGGTCCAATTTTTTCTTGTTGGTCAATGTTTTTCTTGTGGGTCTACTTTTTTTTCCTTGTGAGTCTATTTTTTTTCTCATGCAATTAGTTATGTCTCCAACTGTCAATTAGCTCAATGTCCACAGTAGAACATTCTAGCGTCTTTGCTGAACACTTTGAAGTTTTTTGCACGCACACTGGGTTCAATTCCAACACGCTTTTTGGATCAATCTTGAGCCAATTTTTGGACTTGCTGTCCATGTAAACCGGGCGTTTTTAAAGGGCATGGTATAGAAATGGGATGGGATCCCAGGTCCGGAGACCCATACAATTGGGAGGCTAAACATAAAAGTGGGATCGGAAAATAAAAGTGAGACCTTAGAGTTAAAAATGCGTGACTTCACACAAAAATTGAATTTGAGTTGTTCTTATAGAATTACTTTGAAGATGTTTTTCTAGTATCGTCTTTACTGAGGACTTTGAAAACGTTTTTACCCACTGGGCTGTGTACATCATGCAATTTCTTATGTTTTATTCCTGTAGTCATAATTACATATTTCTGTATTTGTTGTTGTAGATACGTGCTAAGAATAACACGTACTAATGATTATCTCTCCAAACTAACTACTGTACTGTAAATGCTCTAAACAAGTGTCTCTATTCAAATAAGCGCCTTTCTTAATGAGCGGTCCTTATTGCCTTTATTTTTTAAATAAGCGCCCCTATTCTACAAAGCACCCCGTCCCCCATTAGAAAGAGTCAAAAAGAGCTATTCTTCTCTCTAAAAATGGAATATGTTTGATCTAACAAGACGTCTGGCGCGCAGTGAACATAGAAAACACATAATTTCTATTCACTTCAATATCTCCCCCGGTATTCACCCTTATGGAATATACTTTCAGGACATGTTAATAACTAGATCAACCTTCATACAGACTTTAGTAGAAAGTTATTTCCGTGAAAGTCTGTGAAATACAATTTAATAGTCTAGTCGCTTTTGTGTCGGTTTGCCTGCATTTCGGTGCTGCCAATTTCTACGAAAAAAAGATAGCTTATAAACTTTTTTAGTTCCAGATAATAAACTTCGATTCCTCCATCAAATTCTTTGCCTAGTGGAAATCCACCTAAAGGTCTAAAGGTAGTGCTTTTAAACAATTTAATGAAAAACACGATAACCATGATTCTTTTATTTGGAGACAGAATTGAATACACAAGAAACAATGACCCACAAGACCCCCGAGAAAACAGAATTAGACTAAAAGGAAAAAAAATTGACTCACGAGAAAATAATTGGACCCACAAGAAAAAAAACCAGATCCACGAGAAATTAGATTCAAAATAAACTAGAGAGTGTAGTCTCTTATATAAGCTTATTATTGGTTGGAGGCTTGTATTCTACCATTTTGGTTTGCTTATTTTCTTATATAGTCAGAAATATATGTCCTTTCATTAATATTATATCCTGTAATAAACCACCCACCCCCACCTTCCCTCTAATAAGCGCCCACCTAAATCCAAAAATAAATTAATAAGCGTCCAGGAAGCTTATTACAGACATCAAGGAAGAAAAATATAAGAGAAAACACTGCATATTTTGTTAAAAAGGTTATTAAAACTACTCAAGAAAATATTTGTCGATCTCAGACAACCTTTGAATAATCCAGCAAACAAGGTTCATGAAGATTCAGGGACTGACGAAGATATCAAAATTATTTGAAAATCAAATTGTTTGAATTTGTGTTGTCTTTGTTTCTTTTGATTTCCAATAAGTGCTCACTTTAGTTTCCAAATTTTAAAATAAGCGCTTCCTCTAATAAGC